>JAPDDL010001785.1:0-27975 GCA_027422435.1 Schizopygopsis pylzovi
TGATTAGCATGTTGCTAGCATGTTGCAGCGTGATTAGCATGTTGCTAGCATGTTTTTAGCATTTTAGCATGTTGCTAGCATGTTGCTAGCAAGATTAGCATGTTGCTAGCATGATTTTAGCATGATTTAGCATGTTGATGGCGTGATTAGCATGTTGCTAGCATGTTGCTGGCATTATTTTAGCATTATTAGCATGTTGCTAGCATTTTGCTAGCATGTTTTTAGCATGATTAGCATGTTGCTAGCATGATTTTAGCATGATTAGCATGTTGCTAGCATGATTTTACCATGATTAGCATGTTGCTAGCATGATTTTAGCACGATTAGCATGTTGCTAGCGTTTTGCTAGCGTGATTTTAGCATGATTAGCATGTTTGCTAGCATTTCGCTAGCATGATTTTAGCTTATTAGCATGTTGCTAACATGATTTTAGCATGATTAGCATGTTGCTAGCATAATTAGCATGTTGCTAGCATGATTTTAGCATGATTAGCATGTTGCTAGCATTTTGCTGGCGTGATTTTAGCATGATTAGCATGTTGCTAGCATGATTTTAACATGATTAGCATGTTGCTAGCATGTTTTAGCATGATTAGCATGTTGCTAGCATGTTGCTAGCATGTTGCTAGCATGTTGTTAGCATGTTGCTAGCATAATTAGCATGTTGCTAGCATGATTTTAGCATGATTAGCATGTTGCTAGCATGTTGCCAGCATGATTAGCAAGTGACTAGCATGTTGCTAGCATAGATAGATAGATAGATAGATAGATAGATAGATAGATAGATAGATAGATAGATAGATAGAGTCAGTAGATAGATAGAGTCAGTAGATAGATAGATAGATAGATAGATAGATAGATAGATAGATAGATAGATAGATAGATAGATAGATAGAGTCAGTAGATAGATAGATAGATAGATAGATAGATAGATAGATAGATAGATAGATAGATAGATAGATAGATAGATAGATAGAGTCACTAGATAGATAGATAGATAGATAGATAGATAGATAGATAGTTAGATAGATAGATAGATAGATAGATAGATAGATAGAGTCAGTATATAGATAGAGTCAGTAGATAGAAAGAGTCAATAGATCATTTCCTATGTAAAATTACCATCGTAGTTTCAACCTATATGCTATTTCATGGGCCGTCCCCTCACCATGTAAGTCTATGGGACAATTTTGGGGGGCTCTTGCGCCCAGGGGTAAAACTTATACCCCACTGCGGGGTAATGATCTCGCTCAGCTTGATAGCCTCTTCAAATGTTGTGATTCACAAGTTTCTACGAAATTCTCGCTCTGCGCTACAACCCGTCGAAGTTTGCCGCCATGCATTGTCGATGCGTTTTTTTTGCGCGGTTTTTCGCTAATTGTATGATTAGCATAAACCCGATCGCTTAGAAAAGATATAGCAACTCGAGTCAGAATAGTTCGGAGATATGTTGCGAGTTTCGAGTTTGTAGAGTTAAAGCTCTAGGAGGAGTAGCAGTCAGAAATTTAGTCTCGTAAGAATAATAATAATAATAATAAGAATAAGTTTAAAAGCTACATCAATAAGTTGGCTTTCCCAAGCCAACTTAACTAGATAAAGAAGTTTGTGAACAAACTTCGAAGTTGGCTTGGGAAAGTCTGATGTATTATAGACTTAGTTTTAAAAGCTAGCAGTTTGAAGTACGAAGTTTACATAAAAAAGATAGATAGATAGATAGATAGATAGATAGATAGATAGATAGATAGATAGATAGATAGATAGATGATAGATAGATAGATAGATAGATAGATAGATAGATAGATAGATAGATAGATAGATAGATAGATAGATAGATAGATAGATAGAGTCAGTAGATAGAAAGAGTCGATAGATAGATAGATAGATAGATAGATAGATAGATAGATAGATAGATAGATAGATAGATAGATAGATAGATAGATAGATAGATAGATAGATAGAAAGAGTCAATAGATAGATAGATAGATAGATAGAGTCAGTAGATAGATAGAGTCAGTAGATAGATAGATAGATAGATAGATAGATAGATAGATAGATAGATAGATAAGCATGTTGCTAGCATGTCGTTACCATTATTTTAACATGATTAACATGTTGCTAGCATGTTGCTAGCGTGATTAGCATGTTGCTAGCATGTTTTTAGCATGATTAGCATGTTGTTAGCATGTTGCTAGCATGTTGCTAGCGTGATTAGCATGTTGCTAGCATGATTTTAGCATGATTAGCATGTTGCTAGCATGTTGCTAGCGTGATTAGCATGTTGCTAGCATGTTGCTAGCATGATTAGCATGTTGCTAGCATGTTGCTAGCATGTTGCTAGCGTGATTTTAGCATTATTAGCATGTTGCTAGCATGTTGCTAGCGTGATTAGCATGTTTCTAGCATGTTGCTAGCATGATTAGCATGTGGCTAGCATGTTGCTAGCATTATTTTAGCGTGATTAGCATGTTGTTAGCATTATTAGCATGTTGCTAGCATGTTGCTAGCGTGATTTTAGCATTATTAGCATGTTGCTAGCATGTTGCTAGCGTGATTAGCATGTTTCTAGCATGTTGCTAGCATGATTAGCATGTGGCTAGCATGTTGCTAGCATTATTTTAGCGTGATTAGCATGTTGTTAGCATTATTAGCATGTTGCTAGCATGTTGCTAGCATGATTAGCATGTTGTTAGCATGTTGCTAGCAAGTTGCTAGCATGTTGCTAGCGTGATTAGCATGTTGCTAGCATGTTGCTAGCGTGATTAGCATGTTGCTAGCATGTTGCTAGCGTGATTAGCATGTTGCTAGCATGTTGCTAGCATGTTGCTAGCGTGATTAGCATGTTGCTAGCATGATTTTAACGTGATTAGCATGTTGCTAGCATGTTGCTAGCGTGATTAGCATGTTGCTAGCATGTTGCTAGCATGATTTTAGCATGATTAGCATGTTGCTAGCATGTTGCTAGCGTGATTTTAGCATGATTAGCATGTTGCTAGCATGTAGCTAGCGTGATTAGCAAGTTGCTAGCATGATTTTAGCATGATTAGCATGTTGCTAGCATGTTGCTAGCATGTTGCTAGCATGTTTTTAGCATGATTAGCATGTTGCTAGCATGTTGCTAGCATGATTAACGTGTTGCTAGCATGATTTTAGCATGTTGCTAGCATGTTGCTAGCATGATTTTAACATTATTAGCATGTTGCTAGCATGTTTGCTAGCGTGATTAGCAAGTTGCTAGCATGATTTTAGCATGATTAGCATGTTGCTAGCATGTTGCTAGCGTGATTAGCATGTTTGCTAGCATGATTTTAGCATGATTAGCATGTTGCTAGCATGTTGCTAGCGTGATTAGCATGTTTGCTAGCATGTTTTTAGCA
The DNA here is from genome assembly GCA_027422435.1 of Schizopygopsis pylzovi. NCBI lineage: Eukaryota > Metazoa > Chordata > Actinopteri > Cypriniformes > Cyprinidae > Schizopygopsis > Schizopygopsis pylzovi. The sequence goes on from JAPDDL010001785.1 coordinate 3,375, forward strand.
TGATTAGCATGTTGCTAGCATGTTGCTAGCGTGATTAGCATGTTGCTAGCATGTTGCTAGCATGATTAGCATGTTGCTAGCATGTTGCTAGCGTGATTTTTAGCATTATTAGCATGTTGCTAGCATGTTGCTAGCGTGATTAGCATGTTTCTAGCATGTTGCTAGCATGATTAGCATGTGGCTAGCATGTTGCTAGCATTATTTTAGCGTGATTAGCATGTTGTTAGCATGATTAGCATGTGGCTAGCATGTTGCTAGCGTGATTAGCATGTTGCTAGCATGTTGCTAGCATGATTAGCATGTTGCTAGCATGTTGCTAGCGTGATTTTAGCATTATTAGCATGTTGCTAGCATGTTGCTAGCATGATTAGCATGTTTCTAGCATGTTGGTAACATGATTAGCATGTGGCTAGCATGATTTTAGCATGATTAGCATGTTGTTAGCATTATTAGCATGTTGCTAGCTTGTTGCTAGCGTGATTATCATGTTGCTAGCATGTTGCTATTATGATTAGCATGTTGTTAGCATGTTGCTAGCAAGTTGCTTGCATGTTGCTAGCGTGATTAGCATGTTGCTAGCATGTTGCTAGCGTGATTAGCATGTTGCTAGCATGTTGCTAGCATGATTAGCATGTTGCTAGCATGTTGCTAGCGTGATTTTAGCATGATTAGCATGTTGCTAGCATGTTGCTAGCGTGATTAGCAAGTTGCTAGCATGATTTTAGCATGATTAGCATGTTGCTAGCATGTTGCTAGCGTGATTAGCATGTTGCTAGCATGTTTTTAGCATGATTAGCATGTTGCTAGCATGTTGCTAGCATGATTAACGTGTTGCTAGCATGATTTTAGCATGTTGCTAGCATTTTGCTAGCATGATTTTAGCATGATTAGCATGTTGCTAGCATGTTGCTAACGTGATTAGCATGTTGCTAGCATGATTTTAAGCATGATTAGCATGTTGCTAGCATGTTGCTAGCGTGATTAGCATGTTTGCTAGCATGATTAGCATGTTGCTAGCATGTTGTAGCGTGATTTAGCATGTTTGCTAGCATGTTTTTAGCGTTGATTAGCATGTTGCTAGCATGTTGCTAGCGTGATTAGCATGTTGCTAGCATGATTTTAGCATGATTAGCATGTTGCTAGCATGTTGCTAGCATGATTAGCATGTTGCTAGCATGTTGCTAGCATGATTTTTAGCATGATTAGCATGTTTGCTAGCATTTTGCTAGCGTGATTTTAACATGATTAGCATGTTGCTAGCATGTTGCTAGCATAATTAGCATGTTGCTAGCATGATTTTAGCATGATTAGCATGTTGCTAGCATTTTGCTAGCGAGATTAGCATGTTGCTAGCATGTTGCTAGCGTGATTAGCATGTTGCTAGCATGTTGCCAGCATGATTAGCAAGTGACTAGCATGTTGCTAGCGTAGATAGATAGATAGATAGATAGATAGATAGATAGATAGATAGATAGATAGATAGATAGATAGATAGATAGATAGATAGATAGATAGATAGATAGATAGATAGATAGAGTCAGTAGATAGATAGATAGAGTCAATAATAGATAGATAGATAGATAGATAGATAGATAGATAGATAGATAGATAGATAGATAGATAGATAGATAGAGTCAGTAGATAGATAGATAGATAGATAGATATAGATAGATAGATAGATAGATAGATAGATAGATAGATAGATAGATAGATAGATAGATAGATAGATAGAGTCAGTAGATAGATAGATAGATAGATAGATAGATAGATAGATAGATAGATAGATAGATAGATAGATAGATAGATAGATAGAGTCAGTAGATAGATAGATAGTTAGATAGATAGATAGATAGATAGATAGATAGATAGATAGATAGATAGATAGATAGATAGATAGATAGAGTCAGTAGATAGATAGATAGATAGATAGATAGATAGATAGATAGATAGATAGATAGATAGATAGATAGAGTCAGTAGATAGATAGAGTCAGTAGATAGAAAGAGTCAATAGATCATTTCCTATGTAAATTACCATCGTAGTTTCAACCTATATGCTATTTCATGGGCCGTCCCCTCACCATGTAAGTCTATGGGACAATTTTGGGGGGCTCTTGCGCCCCAGTGGTAAAACTTATACCCCACTGCGGGGTATGATCTCGCTCAGCTTGATAGCCTCTTCAAATGTTGTGATTCACAAGTTTCTACGAAATTCTCGCTCTGCGCTACAACCCGTCGAAGTTTGCCGCCATGCATTGTCAATGCGTTTTTTTGCGCGGTTTTTCGCTAATTGTACGATTAGCATAAACCCGATCGCTTAGAAAAGATATAGCAACTCGAGTCAGAATAGTTTGGAGATATGTTGCAAGTTTCGAGTTTGTAGAGTTAAAGCTCTAGGAGGAGTAGCAGTCAGAAATTTAGTCTCGGAAGAATAATAATAATAATAACTAGATAAAAAAGTTTGTGAACAAACTTTAAGTTGGCTTGCGAAAGCCGGACCAGAAAGTTAAAAAGTTTGGAAAGTTTAAGTTTTAAAAGTTTTATAAGTTTTAAAAGTTTAAGTTTTAATAGTTAAAAAAGTTTAAGTTTTATTAGTTTTATAAGTTTAAGTTTTTAAAGTTTAAGTTTTATTAGTTTTATAAGTTTAAGTTTTAAAAGTTTAAGTTTTAAAAGTTTAAGTTGTAATAGTTTAAAAGTTTTAAAAGTAGCGAATAAGTTAGGCTAGCATGATTAGCATGTTGCTAGCATGTTGATAACATGTTGCCATCATGTTTTTAGCATGATTAGCATGTTGTTAGCATGTTGCTAGCATTATTAGCATTTTGCTAGCATGATTCTAGCATGATTAGCATGTTGCTAGCATGTTGATAACATGTTGCTAGCATGTTTTTAGCATGATTAGCATGTCGCTAGCATGATTTTAGCATTATTAGCATGTTTGCTAGCATGTTGCTAGCAAGATTTTAGCATAATTAGCATGTTGCTAGCATGTTGCTAGCATGATTAGCATGTCGCTAGCATGATTTTAGCATTATTAGCATGTTGCTAGCATGTTTGCTAGCATGATTAGCATGTTGTTAGCATGTCGCTAGCATGATTTTAACATGATTAGCATGTTCGCTAGCATGATTACCATGTCGCTAGCATGATTTTAGCATGATTAGCATGTTGTTAGCATGTTGCTAGCATGATTTTAGCATGATTAGCATGTTGCTAGCATGTTGCTAGCATGATTTAAACATGATTAGCATGTTGCTAGCGTGATTAGCATGTTGCTAGCATGATTTTAGCATGATTAGCATGTTGCTAGCATGTTGCTAGCGTGATTAGCATGTTGCTAGCACGTTTTTAGCATGATTAGCATTTTGCTAGCATGTTGCTAGCATGATTTTAGCATGATTAGCATGTTGCTAGCATGTTGCTAGCATGATTTTAGCATGATTAGCATGTTGCTAGCATGTTGCTAGCGTGATTAACATGTTGCTAGCATGATTTTAGCACGATTAGCATGTTGCTAGCATGTTGCTAGCGTTATTAACATGTTGCTAGCATGTTGCTAGCATGATTTTAGCATTATTAGCATGTTGCTAGCATGTTGCTAGCGTGATTAGCATGTTGCTAGCATGTTGCTAGCGTGATTAGCATGTTGCTAGCATGTTGCTAGCGTGATTAGCATGTTGCTAGCATGTTGCTAGCGTGATTAGCATGTTGCTAGCATGTTGCTAGCGTGATTAGCATGTTGCTAGCATGATTTTAGCATGATTAGCATGTTTAGCATTTTACTAGCATGTTGTTAACATGTTGCTAGCATGATTAACATTTTGCTAGCATGTCGTTAGCATGATTAGCATGTTGCTAGCATGATTAGCATGTTTGCTAGCATGTCGCTAGCGTGATTTTAGCATGATTAGCATGTTGCTAGCATTTTGCTAGCATGATTAGCATGTTGCTAGCATGATTTTAGCATGATTAGCATGTTTTCTAGCATGTTGCTAGCGTGATTAGCATGTTGCTAGCATGTTGCTGACGTGATTAGCATGTTGCTAGCATGATTAGCATATTGCTAGCATGTTGCTAGCATGTTGTTAGCATGTTGCTAGCGTGATTAGCATGTTGCTAGCATGTTGCTAGCATGATTAGCATGTTGCTAGCATGATTAGCATGTTGCTAGCATGTTGCTAGCGTGATTAGCATGTTGCTAGCATGATTTTAGCATGATTAGCATGTTGCTAGCATGTTGCTAGCGTGATTAGCATGTTGCTAGCTTGTTTTTAGCATGATTAGCATGTTGCTAGCATGTTTGCTAACGTGATTAGCATGTTGCTAGCATGTTGCTAGCATGTTTACTAACGTGATTAGCATGTTGCTAGCATGATTTTAACATGATTAGCATGTTGCTAGCATGTTGCTAGCGTGATTAGCATGTTGCTAGCATGTTGCTAGCATGATTAGCATGTTGTTAGCATGTTGCTAGCACGTTGCTAACGTGATTTTAGCATGATTAGCATGTTGCTAGCATTTTGCTAGCATGATTAGCATGTTGCTAGCATGATTTTAGCATGTTGCTAGCATGATTAGCATGTTGCTAGCATGTTGCTAGCATGATTTTAGCATGTTGATAGCGTGATTAGCATGTTGCTAACGTGATTAGCATGTGACTAGCATGTTGCCAACATGATTAGCATGTTGCTAGCATGATTTTAGCATGTTGCTAGCATGATTTTAGCATGTTGCTAGCGTGATTAGCATGTTGCTAGCATGATTAGCATGTGACTAGCATGTTGTTAGCATCATTAGCATGTTGCTAGCATGTTGCTAGCATTATTTTAGCATTATTAACATGTTTGCTAGCTTGATTAGCATGTTGCTAGCATGATTTTAGCATGATTAGCATGTTGCTAGCATGTCGCTAGCATGATTAGCATGTTGCTAGCATGTTGCTAGCATGATTAGCATGTTGCTAGCATGATTAGCATGTTGCTAGCATGTTGCTAGCATGATTAGCATGTTGCTAGCATGATTTTAGCATGATTAGCATGTTTGCTAGCATGTTGTTATCATGATTAGCATGTTGCTAGCATGTTGCTAGCATGATTAACATGTTGCTAGCATGTCGTTAGCATGATTTTAGCATGATTAGCATGTTGCTAGCATGATTAGCATGTGACTAGCATGTTTGTTAGCATGTTGCTAGCATGATTAGCATGTTGCTAGCAAGTTGCTAGCATTATTAGCATGTTGCTAGCATGTTGCTAGCATGATTAGCATGTTGCTAGCATTATTAGCATGTGACTAGCATGTTTGCTAGCATGATTAGCATGTGACTAGCATGTTTGCTAACATGATTAGCATGTTGCTAGCATGTTGCTAGCATGATTAGCATGTTGCTAACATGTTGCTAGCATGATTAGCATGTTGCTAGCATGATTTTAGCATGATTAGTATGTTGCTAGCATGATCACCATTGTAGTTTAAAGCATGATTACCATTGTAGTTTAAACGTATATGCTGTTTCATGGGCCGTCCCCTCACCATGTAAGTCTATGGGACAATTTTGGGGGGCTCTTGCGCCCCAGGGGTAAAACTTATACCCCACTGCGGGGTATGTTCTCGCTCAGCTTGATAGCCTCTTCAAATGTTGTGATTCACAAGTTTCTACGAAATTCTCGCTCTGCGCTACAACCCGTCGAAGTTTGCCGCCATGCATTGTCGATGTGTTTTTTTGCGCGGTTTTTCGCTAATTGTACGATTAGCATAAACCCGATCGCTTAGAAAAGATATAGCACACCCCGCGAGATCAGTCTGAAGATTTGGGCTGAGTTTGGAGTCTGTAGAGTTAAAGCTCTAGGAGGAGTAGCAGTCAGAAATTTAGTCTCGTAAGAATAATAATAATAATAATAATAAGAATAAGTTTAAATAGAATAACAGTAAGTTGGCTTTCACAAGCCAACTTAATAAGTTTAAATAGAATATCAGTAAGTTGGCTTTCCCAAGCCAACTTAATAATAAGTTTAAATAGAATATCAGTAAGTTGGCTTTCCCAAGCCAACTTAATAAGTTTAAATAGAATAACAGTAAGTTGGCTTTCCCAAGCCAACTTAATAAGTTTAAATAGAATATCAGTAAGTTGGCTTTCCCAAGCCAACTTAACTAGATAAAGAAGTTTGTGAACAAACTTCGAAGTTGGCTTGGGAAAGTCTGACGTATTATAGACTTAGTTTTAAAAGCTAGCAGTTTGAAGTACGAAGTTTACATAAAAAAGATAGATAGATAGATAGATAGATAGATAGATAGATAGAGTCAGTAGATAGATAGATAGATAGATAGATAGATAGATAGATAAAGTCAGTAGTGTTACGGACCTGCTGGCTCCTCCTCGTTTTGCCTGTTGATTGTTTCTCCCCTACAGGTGAGTGGAGCACAGGTGTGGCGTGTTGCATCTAATTGCTTCCAGGACTGCGTGGGATTGCTTCCAGTATCTTGGGTGTTAAAGGCTCTCCAGACCTGGTTGAAAGGAGGCCGCTGCTCCTTCTCTCCCGCACCGTTTTGCTTTTTGTTTCCTTTTGCATGACTCTTCACATACCCTGATTGCATACGTTTTCGTTTCTCTCAAACATTTATACTGACTTTATTTACTTTATGTTGTTCATTCTTTATCTTTAATAAATACATTTTCTTTAAAATCAGATAATCCGCGTGGTCTTCCCTCTCTGTTGCATAGCCCGGCACAGGCTGTATGTAACAGATTGGGGGCTCGTCCGGGATATTGGAACGATCGGGATTTGAAATGAAACAAATTGAGGGGGCTCGTCAAAATAAGGATCTGAAACGACATCGGTAAATATATATTTTTGATGCTGATAACTAGGTTTTGAATAGCCTAGGTGTTAGAAAGCTTTAAATATATTGGGACCGTTTTTGTTTAAGTGCGTTTTGATTTGGAAAGTTCATTGAGTTGAACGTTTTTTGTTTTGGACCATTGGGAAGACGCTTGTGGATTAGTTTGAAAATTAATTACGTTCGGAATTATTTGTTTATTGATTTTTCATTGTTGGAGCGGAGAGGAGGAGAATATTTTGTTAATTTGTCGGCGGCTATTTGTTTGGTAGGTGTGGGTCTGCACTGCGCGTTCAAGATTGAGTTTATTGATAAAGTATTCGATAAAATAATTATCGGAGCTTTACAAGTGCCCATCAAGCGTTAATGTTTGTTATTTTAGTTTGTTATTTTTGTGCTATCCTGGGCAGAGGGCACCGTCGTGGAAGCCTGCTTTAACGGCATTTTGTCGGGGGAGTTAAGGCTCCGCTGATATCGTGTAATAAAAATCTCTGTCCTTGGGATATGCATGAAGAGGATCGCTGTTTTTCTTGGTTTTTTTTTTTACAGGGCAGCTCCATTTTGTCTCGTCTGATGCGCAGTGTTGTGGCCACATTTGCATTTGGAAAAGGTGAGCTTGTTTTTCTTTAGTATCAAATAATAATAATAAAATAAAATAAAAGTATGCTGTAGAATTCGTTTAATTTATATGGCTAGTTTGGAGGATTTTTTTGTAGCTCCATCTGTGGATGTTTTGAATAATTTGACAAAGGATCAGTTGCGTCAAGTTTGTGAACATTATGATTTTGATTTGGGTTTACCCAGAACAGCGAAATTAGCCCAAATTAGAGTGTCAGTTCAGGCGGAATTGGTTGTTAGGAATATTCTTTCGTCACCAGCATCTCTAATTATGGATGAGTTAGAGTTAGGAGCAACGTCGACACCTCTTTCGACAGAGTTTTCTAAAATGTCACTTACGTTTGAGCAACAAAAAGTGTTGATAGAAATGCAACAGAAAGAGAGAGAAGCTCAACGTGAGGCAGAACAGAAAGAGAGAGAAGCTCAACGTGAGGCAGACCGAAATGAAAGGGAAGCTGAGCGTCAATTAGAAATGGAAAGAATAAGAAGTGAACGTGATGTGGCTTTAGAACGGCTGAGACTGGTTGCTGAAGGTAGGCTTTCAGTTGATGAGGGTACTGCTCCTATGGGGTTTGTACGTCCCTCTGATATATCTAACATGGTGAGGTTGCTGCCGAAATTCAATGAGAGAGATCCAGATATTTTTTTTTCGTTATTTGAGAGTGTGGCTGACGACCGTGGTTGGTCTGACTCCGAGAGAACGTTGTTACTCCAAAGTGTTCTTGTGGGTAGAGCACAAGAAGCGTTTATTGCATTGCCTGTGCTAGATAGAAAAAAATATGTCAAAGTAAAAGAGGCCGTGCTTAAAAGTTATGAATTAGTTCCGGAAGCTTATCGTTTGCGGTTTCGTAGTTGGAGAAAAGGAGACAAACAGACGTATACAGAGGTAGCGAGGGAGTTGAACAGCCACTTTAATCGTTGGTGCTCTGCGGTGGGAGTCACTACTTTTGAAGAATTGTCTAACCTGATTGTTTTAGAACAGTTTAGAAATATCCTTCCTGAGCGTGTCGCTACCTATGTATTTGAGCATAAGATGAAAACCGCAGCGGAAGCCGCAGTTATGGCTGACGATTTTGCTTTGACACATAAGTATAGTCTTAAAGAAAACAATACAGGTAAGGCTTATCAGGAACAACGTTTTGGACGTTTCAATAGAGATTTGGGGTTTTCTTCGTTGGGTTCATTTGAGTCACCTACTCAGAGTAGAATAGATTCACACTCTAATCAGTCACATAGAGGTGCTGTGAGTTTTCGCAGAGATTCTAGGTTTTCTGCGTTTACACCTGCTAGTCAGGCTAAGAACGATGCTGATGTGTGTCGATACTGCTTGGAAAAGGGGCATTGGAAGAAGGACTGTCCTGTTTTAAAGGGAAAAAGTCAGAGAAAGGGTAGTGAGGTTGTTAGGGGGGTCACACTTGCTGTATCTGAGTCAGTTATATCTGCTAAAGTTTTGGTGGGTGAGACTGAGGCTAGACCTGAAGGCATTGTGACTCCATCTGAGCTATCAGGTCTGAGCTCTGCTGGGACTAGTGAGAGAAACCGTGGGGCTGATTCAGTTGTAATGGGTGGAAGTGGTTATTTTCCTTTCGTTACGGATGGTTTAGTTTCACTGGTGGGTAGTTCCAACCGGGTGCCAGTTAAGATACTTAGGGACACAGGGGCGTCTGAGTCTTTTATCTTGGAGTCTGTTTTGCCTTTTTCTGCTGACTCGAGTACTGGGAACAATGTTTTGGTCCGGGGGATTGGGTTACAGGTTGTCTCTGTTCCATTGCACAGGATTAATCTGAAGTCTGATTTGGTACAGGGGGAAGTAAAAATAGCAGTTCGTCCTTCCTTACCAATAGAGGGCGTCCATCTTCTCTTGGGTAACAATCTGGCTGGAGTACGTGTCTGGCGTGATATACCGCCCCCTGTTATTGTTAAGAATGTTCCCTCTATTGCAGATGACCGTGACGTTCGTGGTCAGAATTTGTCTGTTTTTACAGCTTGTGCAGTGACACGGGCTATGAGCCGTGCCTCTAATGATGATATTTCTCAGACTAGAGAGTTCAAGTCTGCTGTTTTGCCTAATCTACCACCTTCTCTCTCCCATAGTGATTTTGTTGCAGCTCAAAAGGAGGATGCAACATTAAAAGATCTGTTCATTGGGGTGTTACCACCCGAGGAGTTGCGCAATGCAGCGAGGGGTTATTTTGTTCAGGATGGGTTGTTGATCCGGAAGTGGTCTTCACACACTGATGTAGGGGTCGAGGATCCAGTGTTTCAAGTGATAGTGCCATTTAAGTTTAGAGACTTGGTTCTACAGACAGCTCATGGGGATGTAGCGGGGCACTTGGGGGTAAGAAAGACCTATGACCGTCTTATGAAGTACTTCTATTGGCCTCGAATAAAGAAGGATGTGGCATCCTTCATTAAGACGTGTCATGTATGCCAGTTAACGGGGAAGCCTAATCAGGTGTTAAAGCCAGCTCCACTTTACCCTATTCCAGCCATAGGAAAACCATTTGAACATTTGTTAATTGATTGTGTAGGACCATTGCCTTCATCTAAGTCAGGGTGTGTTTACATGCTGACGGTGATGTGTCAGTCTACCCGATACCCTGCTGCCTATGCTTTGCGTTCAATTACGACTAGATCTGTGGTGAAAGCCCTTTCACAGTTTATTTCCATCTTCGGAATCCCTCACACTATACAGAGTGATAGAGGCTCTAACTTTACATCACGCATGTTCAGAGAGGTGCTCGAGCAGTTGCGTGTAAAACATCAGCGTAGTAGCGCTTATCACGCCCAGAGCCAAGGTGCTCTGGAGCGTTTTCATCAGACATTGAAGTCGCTTCTCAGGGGTTATTGTGTTGAGCTTAACAGAGACTGGGAGGAAGGGCTCCCATGGCTAATGTTGGCGGCACGAGAGGTAACCCAGGAGAGCACTGGTTTCTCGCCTAATGATTTGGTCTTTGGCCATAGAGTTCGTGGGCCTTTAGCAGTCTTACAGGGTGAGCTGAAGTGTCCTGAATCTCCCGTTAATTTGTTGGACTATGTAAACGGTTTTCGTCGTAGGTTGTTTTTAGCCTGTGAAATGGCGACTGTTAACCTGACTAAAGCCCAACAGAAAATGAAGGGTTGGTATGACCGTCGAGCTGAGCCAAGGGTGTTTAGTCCTGGGGATCAGGTGTTGGCTTTATTGCCAATAGCAAATTCTCCTTTCCTTGCAAAATACACAGGTCCTTATAGGGTGGTTCGACAGGTGTCAGACCTGAATTATTTACTTTCGACACCAAATCGTAGGCGTTCCACTCAGCTCTGTCACATAAATCTGTTGAAGTCCTATTATACCAGGCATTCAGTCTCTGGGGCAGCAGAGTCTGGTGACCTGGTTATGCCCGTTTCTTTAGCCGCAGTTGTTGAGGCTCCTAGGGCCCATGAGACTCCCTATGTGGTGACAGCGAGTAGTGGTGAGGATGTGGTAGGTCCTGATGACTGTGTGCTGAAACCTCGTTTGAGGAACTCTGAAAAACTGGCGGAGTTGAATACATTGTTTGGACATTTGTCAGGGGAGCGTGCATCAGAATTGTCGTCTTTGTTGTCTGATTTTCCTTCTTTATTTTCAGATACACCATCATGTACTCATTTAATTGAGCATGATATTGATGTTGGTGATGCAGAACCAATAAGACAGCGGTTCTATCGGGTGTCACAAGACAAACAGCGACATCTAGAGGCAGAGGTGAAGTACCTGCTGGATAATGGGTTGGCTAAGCCTTCGTATTCGAGTTGGGCTTCACCCTGTATATTGGTTAGTAAACCTGATGGGACAAATAGATTCTGTACCGATTACCGTAAACTGAATAATATCACGAAATCAGATTCTTTTCCACTCCCAAGGGTTGAAGATTGTGTTGATCAAGTAGGATCCGCAAGGTTTGTGAGTAAATTTGACTTGTTGAAAGGATATTACCAAGTTCCTTTGTCATCTCGAGCTCAGGAAGTTTCAGCCTTTATAACACCATCTGGGCTATATTCTTACTCTGTTATGAGTTTCGGTTTACGAAATGCTCCAGCCACATTTCAACGACTTATGAACCGCGTCGTTTCCGGTTTACAGGGGTGCGCGGTGTATCTCGATGATGTGGTTGTGTATAGCGAGGAGTGGTCTGAACATCTGGACCGTATTCGGGCTCTCTTTACTAGGCTTGTAGACGCTTGCCTTACGGTAAATCTAGCCAAGTGCGAGTTTGCCCAGGCTACAGTTGTATACTTGGGGAAGATCGTAGGGCAGGGGCAAGTGATGCCGGTTCATGCTAAGGTGGTGGCCATTGATAAGTTTCCTATTCCTGCCACCAAAACAGAGTTGCGGCGCTTTTTGGGGATGGTAGGGTATTACCGTAGCTTTTGTTCCAACTTTTCTACGGTAGTAGCCCCTTTGACTAACCTGTTAAAAGCTAAAGTGAAGTTTGAATGGACTGTGACCTCTCAGATTGCTTTTGATAATGTCAAGTTGTTGTTGACTTCTGCCCCAGTTTTGATGGCACCCCGTTTAGATCAGCCTTTCCAGATGCAGGTGGATGCAAGCAATGTGGGTGCTGGTGCGGTGCTCCTGCAGAGTGATGAGCAGGGGGTGTACAGACCAATTTGTTACTTTTCAAGAAAGTTTAATTGTCATCAGTTGAATTATTCAACTATTGAGAAGGAAACATTGGCGTTAGTTTGGGGTCTACAACAGTTTGATGTGTACTTAGCTGGGGGCGCTGTTCCTATCACTGTTTATTCGGATCATAATCCGCTGACATTCCTCCACTCTTTAAAGAGTCCTAGTCAGCGCCTTATGCGCTGGGCTTTATTTTTGCAGCCATACAATTTGCAGATACGGCATATTCGGGGCGTGGACAATGTCATGGCTGACGCTTTGTCCCGTGCTCCAGGTGGGCTGGGCTGAATGTCTTGTCCCATATCTTTCTGTCTTCTGTCTCTCCACTCTTCTTCTGCTTAGTCTCCTTAAATGTAGCTTTCCAGGTACCGGGAATTGCTGGAGTTCTTGGTATGGGGAAGGGCGATTGGAGCTGCTGGAGGGTAGAGTGGTTTGGGGCCTGTGGACAAAAGAGTTTTTCTGTCCAGTCCATGTAACTAAAGTTAAGTGCTCACTTTTAGTTTATAGAAATTATTTAAAAAAATTAAGAATTATTTTATTTTGTTGGGTGGGGTTTTCAAAGGTTTTTGCAGAGGCCTTTTAGGGGCCTCTGTCTTAAGGGAGGGGGTGTTACGGACCTGCTGGCTCCTCCTCGTTTTGCCTGTTGATTGTTTCTCCCCTACAGGTGAGTGGAGCACAGGTGTGGCGTGTTGCATCTAATTGCTTCCAGGACTGCGTGGGATTGCTTCCAGTATCTTGGGTGTTAAAGGCTCTCCAGACCTGGTTGAAAGGAGGCCGCTGCTCCTTCTCTCCCGCACCGTTTTGCTTTTTGTTTCCTTTTGCATGACTCTTCACATACCCTGATTGCATACGTTTTCGTTTCTCTCAAACATTTATACTGACTTTATTTACTTTATGTTGTTCATTCTTTATCTTTAATAAATACATTTTCTTTAAAATCAGATAATCCGCGTGGTCTTCCCTCTCTGTTGCATAGCCCGGCACAGGCTGTATGTAACAGTAGATAGATGCATGTTGCTAGCATGATTAGCATGTTGGTAGCATGTTGTTAGCATAATTAGCATGTCTGCAAGCATGTTGCTAGCATGTTGCTAGCATTATTAGCATGTTGTTAGCATGTTGCTAGCGTGATTAGCATTTTGCTAGCATGTTGCTAGCGTGATTAGCATGTTTCTAGCATGTTGCTAGCATGATTAGCATGTGGCTAGCATGTTGCTAGCATGATTTTAGCGTGATTAGCATGTTGTTAGCATGATTAGCATGATTATCATGTTGCTACCATGTTGCTAGCATGATTAGCATGTTGTTAGCATGTTGCTAGCATGTTGCTAGCGTGATTAGCATGTTGCTAGCATGATTTTAGCGTGATTAGCATGTTGTTAGCATGATTAGCATGATTATCATGTTGCTACCATGTTGCTAGCATGATTAGCATGTTGTTAGCATGTTGCTAGCATGTTGCTAGCGTGATTAGCATGTTGCTAGCATGATTTTAGCATGATTAGCATGTTGCTAGCATGTTGCTAGCATGATTAGCATGTTGCTAGCATGTTGCTAGCGTGATTAGCATGTTGCTAGCATGTTGCTAGCATGTTGCTAGCATGATTTTAGCATTATTAGCATGTTGCTAGCATGTTGCTAGCGTGATTAGCATGTTGCTAGCTTGTTTTTAACATGATTAGCATGTTGTTAGCATGTTGCTAGCATGTTGCTAGCGTGATTAGCATGTTGCTAGCATGATTTTAGCATGATTAGCATGTTGCTAGCATGTTGCTAGCGTGATTATCATGTTGCTAGCATGTTGCTAGCATGATTAGCATGTTGCTAGCATGATTTTAGCATTATTAGCATGTTTCTAGCATGTTGCTAGCGTGATTAGCATGTTGCTAGCATGTTGCTAGCATGATTTTAGCATGATTAGCATGTTGCTAGCATGTTGCTAGCGTGATTAGCATGTTGCTAGCATGTTGCTAGCATGATTTTAGCATGATTAGCATGTTGCTAGCATGTTGCTAGCGTGATTAGCATGTTGCTAGCATGTTTTTAGCATGATTAGCATGTTGCTAGCATTTTGCTAGCATGATTTTAGCATGATTAGCATGTTGCTAACATGATTTTAGCATGATTAGCATGTTGCTAACATGATTTTAGCATGATTAGCATGTTGCTAGCATGATTAGCATGTTGCTAGCATGATTTTAGCATGATTAGCATATTGCTAGCATTTTGCTGCCGTGATTTTAGCATGATTAGCATGTTGCTAGCATGATTTTAACATGATTAGCATGTTGCTAGCATGTTTTTAGCATTATTAGCATGTTGCTAGCACAATTAGCATGTTGCTAGCATGTTGCTAGCATGATTTTAGCATGATTAGCATGTTGCTAGCATTTTGCCAGCATGATTAGAAAGTGAGTAGCATGTTGCTAGCATAGATAGATAGATAGATAGATAGATAGATAGATAGATAGATAGATAGATAGATAGAGTCAGTAGATAGATAGATAGATAGATAGATAGATAGATAGATAGATAGATAGATAGATAGATAGATAGATAGATAGATAGATAGATAGATAGATAGAGTCAGTAGATAGAAAGAGTCAATAGATCATTTCCTATGTAAAAAGTTTCAACCTATATGCTATTTCATGGGCCGTCCCCTCACCATGTAAGTCTATGGGACAATTTTGGGGGGCTCTTGCGCCCCAGTGGTAAAACGTATACCCCACTGCGGGGTATGATCTCGCTCAGCTTGATAGCCTCTTCAAATGTTGTGATTCACAAGTTTCTACGAAATTCTCGCTCTGCGCTACAACCCGTCGAAGTTTTCCGCCATGCATTGTCGATGCGTTTTTTTGCGCGGTTTTTCGCTAATTGTACGATTAGCATAAACCCGATCGCTTAGAAAAGATATAGCAACTCGAGTCAGAATAGTTCGGAGATATGTTGCGAGTTTCGAGTTTGTAGAGTTAAAGCTCTAGGAGGAGTAGCAGTTGCAAATTTAGTCTCGTAAGAATAATAATAATAAGTTTAAATAGAATATCAGTAAGTTGGCTTTCCCAAGCCAACTTAATAAGAAGTTTAAATAGGATTTCAGTAAGTTGGCTTTCACAAGCCAACTTAACTAGAAACAAAAGTTTGTGAACAAACTTTGAAGTTGGCTTGTGAAAGTCTGACCTTTTATTTAGTTTTAAAAGCTAGCAATTTGAAGTACGAAGCTTACATAAAAAAGATAGATAGATAGATAGATAGATAGATAGATAGATAGATAGATAGATAGATAGATAGATAGATAGATAGATAGAGTCAGTAGATAGATAGATAGATAGATAGATAGATAGATAGATAGATAGATAGATAGATAGATAGATAGATAGATAGATAGATAGATAGATAGATAGATAGATAGATAGATAGATAGATAGATAGATAGATAGATAGAGTCAGTAGTTGCTAGCATGTTTTTAGCATGATTAGCATGTTGCTAGCATGATTTAGATAGATTAGAAATAGTATTAGATAGAGTGGAAGCTTAAATTAGTTTGAATGTGATAGAAATAGTACATAGAAGGGAAGTCTGATTGAGTCTAATGGGCTTCAGTCTGTTTAGATTTGAATTTTTGACAGTTGGAGTTTGAACAGTCTTGGCTCATCTGAACATTCCGTCAATGTATGTCTATGGGATTTTTATGATTTTTAATCTTCAGTTTTATGAAAATCATAAGTCTGATCAGTTAGAAAAGATATAGCAACGCGAGTCAGAATAGTTCGGAGATATGGTGCGAGTTTCGAGTTTGTAGAGTTAAAGCTCTAGGAGGAGTAGCAATTGCAAATTTAGTCTCAGAAGAATAATAATAACTAGATAAAAAAGTTTGTGAACAAACTTTAAGTTGGCTTGTGAAAGCCGGACCAGAAAGTTTAAAAAAGTTTGGAAAGTTTTAAAAGTTTGGAAAGTTTTAATAGTTAAAAAAGTTTAAGTTTTAAAAGTTTAAGTTTTATTAGTTTTATAAGTTTAAGTTTTAAAAGTTTAAGTTGTAATAGTTTAAAAGTTTTAAAAGTAGCGAATAAGTTAGGCTAGCATGATTAGCATGTTGCTAGCATTATTAGCATGATTAACATGCCGCTAGTGTGATTTTAGCATGATTAGCATGTCGCTAGCGTGATTTTAGCATGATTAGCATGTTTGCTAGCATGTTGCTAACAAGATTTTAGCATAATTAGCATGTTGCTAGCATGTTGCTAGCATGATTAGCATGTCGCTAGCATGATTTTAGCATTATTAGCATGTTGCTAGCATGTTTGCTAGCATGATTAGCATGTTGCTAGCATGTTGCTAGCATGATTAGCATGTTGCTAGCATGATTTTAGCATTATTAGCATGTTGCTAGCATGTTGCTAGCATTATTAGCATGTTGCTAGCATGTTGCTAGCATGTTGCTAGCATGATTAGCATGTTGCTAGCATGATTTTAGCATGATTAGCATTTTGCTAGCATGATTAGCATGTTGCTAGCATGTTGCTAGCGTGATTTTGGCATGATTAACATTTTGCTAGCATGATTAGCATGTTGCTAGCATTTTGCTAGCATGATTAGCATGTTGCTAGCATGTTGCTAGCCTGATTTTAGCATGATTAGCATGTTGCTAGCATGATTTTAGCATGATTAGCATGTTTGCTAGCATGTTGCTAGCAAGATTTTAGCATAATTAGCATGTTGCTAGCATGATTAGCATGTTGCTAGCATGATTTTAGCATGATTAGCATGTTGCTAGCATTTTGCTAGCATGAAAAGCATGTTGCTAGCATTTTGCTAGCATGATTAGCATGTTGCTAGCAAGATTTTAGCATAATTAGCATGTTGGTAGCATGTTGCTAGCATGATTAGCATGTTGCTAGCATGATTTTAGCATGATTAGCATGTTGCTAGCATTTTGCTAGCATGATTAGCATGTTGCTAGCATTTTGCTAGCATGATTAGCATGTTGCTAGCATGTTGCTAGCGTGATTTTAGCATGATTAGCATTTTGCTATTATGATTAGCATTTTGCTAGCATGATTAGCATGTTGCTAGCATGTTGCTAGCCTGATTTTAGCATGATTAGCATGTTGCTAGCATGATTTTATCATGATTAGCATGTTTGCTAGCATGTTGCTAGCAAGATTTTAGCATAATTAGCATGTTGCTAGCATGTTGCTAGCATGATTAGCATGTTGCTAGCATGATTTTAGCATGATTAGCATGTTGCTAGCATTTTGCTAGCATGATTAGCATGTTGCTAGCATTTTGCTAGCATGATTAGCATGTTGTTAGCATTTTGCTAGCGTGATTTTAGCATGATTAGCATTTTGCTATTATGATTAGCATTTTGCTAGCATGATTAGCATGTTGCTAGCATGTTGCTAGCCTGATTTTAGCATGATTAGCATGTTGCTAACATGATTTTAGCATGATAAGCATGTTTGCTAGCATGTTGCTAGCAAGATTTTAGCATAATTAGCATGTTGCTAGCATGTTGCTAGCATGATTTTAGCATGATTAGCATGTTGCTAGCATTTTGCTAGCATGATTAGCATGTTGCTAGCATTTTGCTAGCATGATTAGCATGTTGCTAGCATGTTGCTAGCGTGATTTTAGCATGATTAGCATGTTGCTAGCATGATTTTAGCATGATTAGCATGTTTGCTAGCATGTTGCTAGCATAATTAGCATGTTGCTAGCATGTTGCTAGCCTGTTGCTAGCATGTTGCTAGCCTGTTGCTAGCATGATTTTAGCATGATTAGCATGTTGCTAGCATGATTAGCATGTTGCTAGCATGTTTTTAGCATGATTAGCATGTTGCTAGCATGTTGCTAGCATGATTTTATCATGATTAGCATGTTGCTAGCATGTTGCTAGCATGATTACCATGTTGCTAGTATGATTTTAGCATGATTAGCATGTTGTTAGCATGTTGCTAGCGTGATTTTAGCATGATTAGCATGTTGTTAGCATGTTGCTAACGTGATTAGCATTTTGCTAGCATGTTTTTAGCATGATTAGCATGTTGCTAGCGTGATTAGCATGTTGCTAGCATGTTGCTAGCATGTTGCTAGTGTGATTAGCATGTTGCTAGCATGTTGCTAGCATGATTTTAGCATGATTAGCATGTTGCTAGCATATTGCTAGCGCGATTAGCATGTTGCTAGCTTGTTTTTAGCATGATTAGCATGTTGCTAGCTTGTTTTTAGGATGATTAGCATGTTGCTAGCATGATTTTAGCATGATTAACATTTTGCTAGCATGTTGCTAGCGTGATTAGCATGTTGCTAGCATGTTGCTAGCATGATTAGCATGTTGCTAGCATGTTGCTAGCATGATTTTAACATGATTAACATGTTACTAGCATGTTGCTAGCGTGATTAGCATGTTTGCTAGCATGATTTTAGCATGAGTAGCATGTTGCTAGCATGTTGCTAGCGTGATTAGCATGTTGGCTAGCATGTTTTTAGCATTATTAGCATGTTGCTAGCATGTTGCTAGCATGATTAACATGTTGCTAGCATGATTTTACCATGATTAGCATGTTGCTAGCGTGATTAACATGTTGCTAGCATGATTTTAGCATTATTAGCATGTTGCTAGCATGTTGCTAGCGTGATTAGCATGTTGTTAGCATGTTGCTAGCATTTTGCTAGCATGATTTTAGCATTTTGCTAGCATGTTTCTAGCGTGATTAGCATGTTTGCTAGCATGTTTTTAGCATGATTAGCATGTTGCTAGCATGTTGTTAGCGTGATTAGCATGTTGCTAGCATGTTTTTAGCATGATTAGCATGTTGCTAGGATGTTGCTAGCATGTTGCTAGCGTGATTAGCATGTTGCTAGCCTGATTTTAGCATGATTAGCATGCTGCTAGCATGATTTAAGCATGATTAGCATGTTGCTAGCATGTTGCTAGCATGTTGCTAGCATTATTAGCATGTTGCTAGCATGTCGGTAGCATGATTAGCATGTTGCTAGCATGTCGCTAGCATGATTAGCATGTTGCTAGCATTTTGCTAGCATGATTTTAGCATGATTAGCATGTTGCTAACATTTTGATAGCATGATTTTAGCATGATTAGCATGTTGCCAGCATGATTTTAGCATGATTAGCATGTTGCCAGCATGATTTTAGCATGATTAGCATGTTGCTAGCATGTTGCTAACATGATTAGCATGTTGCTAGCATGATTTTAGCATGATTAGCATGTTGCTATTATGTTGTTAGCATGATTTTAGCATGATTAGCATGTTGCTAGCATGATTTTAGCATGATTAGCATGTTGCTAGCATGTTGCCAGCATGATTAGCAAGTGACTAGCATGTTGCTAGCATAGATAGATAGATAGATAGATAGATAGATAGAGTCAGTAGATAGATAGATAGATAGATAGATAGAGTCAGTAGATAGATAGATAGATAGATAGATAGATAGATAGATAGATAGATAGATGGATAGAGTCAGTAGATAGAAAGAGTCAATAGATCATTTCCTATGTAAATTACCATCGTAGTTTCAACCTATATGCTATTTCATGGGCCGTCCCCTCACCATGTAAGTCTATGGGACAATTTTGGGGGGCTCTTGCGCCCCAGGGGTAAAACTTATACCCCACTGCGGGGTATGATCTCGCTCAGCTTGATAGCCTCTTCAAATGTTGTGATTCACAAGTTTCTACGAAATTCTCGCTCTGCGCTACAACCCGTCGAAGTTTGCCGCCATGCATTGTCGATGCGTTTTTTTGCGCGGTTTTTCGCTAATTGTACGATTAGCATAAACCCGATCGCTTAGAAAAGATATAGCAACTCGAGTCAGAATAGTTCGGAGATATGTTGCGAGTTTCGAGTTTGTAGAGTTAAAGCTCTAGGAGGAGTAGCAGTTGCAAATTTAGTCTCGTAAGAATAATAATAATAAGTTTAAATAGAATATCAGTAAGTTGGCTTTCCCAAGCCAACTTAATAAGAAGTTTAAATAGGATTTCAGTAAGTTGGCTTTCACAAGCCAACTTAATAATAATAATAATAATAAGAAGAAGTTTAAATAGGATTTCAGTAAGTTGGCTTTCACAAGCCAACTTAATAATAAGAAGTTTAAATAGGATTTCAGTAAGTTGGCTTTCACAAGCCAACTTAATAACATAATTGAGGCATTCAAGGCCAGACCACGCCGTCTCGCCCTTTGAGCAGCTAACAGGCACCATTAAATGTACAGTGCTATGCAGTGGTGTAGTCTAGCTTTTTGTAGTGAGTATACTGTGCTTTTTTCCCCTCCCAGCCTCATACGCACCCATCCCAGAGCGACACCCCATGGCACCACCACACTCACTAATGCATAAAGTATGCATCTACATGTAATTGAGAGCATTATTAAAGACTGCTTATGTGTTATCAACATTCCAATTTATTATAAACAACAAAAGACAGTCAGCTGATAAAACCTGTGCTCCAGGTACCATATTCATATAGTATCATCATTCTTAAAGGTATAGTTCACCCAAAAATGAAAATTGTTATAATTTCCTCACCCTCAAGTTGTTCCAAAACTGTATGAGTTTCTTTCTTCTGTTTAACACAAAAGAAGATATTTTGAAAAATGTTGGTAATCAGACAGTTGGCAGCACCCATTGACTTTTATAGTCTATATTTTTTCCTACTGTGGAAGTGGCTGTATTGGTGTAAATGTTTTAAATTAGACATGTGCCAGTATCTTACAATACATCACGATAATGAACATGCACTATATTATTATCGTGGGCACTTCAAAATATCGTGAATAATTATTTATTGCGAATTATTTTTATTTTTAGAATGCATTTTAAGAATACATTTTCCCCATTAACCATTTAAAATGCACAGCACCACTGTATTCTAAGTCATTTAATTACTTGCAATGGCAACATAAGTGTTGACCAACACCAAAAAAGTTATACTTGAATGTGTGAGGTTATTGATGTACAAAACATTAAAAAGTCTCTGTTTCATTGTAGGGCTGTGCTCATGTTTGTGCTTCAAGCTTACAAGCTGATATAGTCACATTACATCTCTGCAGATGTGGGTTACTGATGAAAATGCGGCCGAGATGTCCGTACAGTGTGTATGGCTAAAATAGTACTGTTAGGATATGGGTGATTAAGCAAGCACAGTCCCAGGAGGTTTCATCATGCCGTATAAAAGCATAAAGGTAGGGTAGGCAGTTTTGTAGTGATGCACCGAAATGAAAATTCTGGGCCGAAACCGAAAATTTAGAATGCACTTGGCCGAAAACCGAAACTGAAGCCGAAAATGGCCTCTTTTAAAAACGTATACTAATATATATATATATAATCAGTGGTGGGCAAAGTACACAGATCAAGTACTTGAGTAAAAGTACAGATAGGTATAATAAAATATTACTCCAGTAAAAGTAAAAGTACTGCTTTTTCAATTTTACTCGAGTGAAAGTTCAAAAGTACTAAATTTTTTATGTACTTAAGTAAAAAAGTACTGATAGACAGATTTAATTTGCAATTTTATATAGACTACTTTATTTAATTTTATATTAGCACATATTTTTATAATCCAAATACCCAAAATAACCCCTATATAGAGTCAAGATATATATGTTGTTGATATGGACTACATTGATGAGAGTGATGTAGTAATGTTCACTGTGAAGCTTACACTGCCATCTAAACAATATAAAAATGTATACTGTTGATAAACAATATAAAAACAGACGTCACATAGGTCTAAATGCATAGCATTTTAATAAAACTGCTAACGTTACAGCAGCGGGGAATATGAACGTGCATGAGTTATTTTATTTAATCGGTGTTATTTTAATGTTTTGTTTTTTGACCTAAAACATAACGTTAGAGACACTGATGTTGATCTGTCTGCATTCAAGCATTTCAGTGGGCTTAAATAGATCACCCTTTACAGCAGATTTAGTTCACAAACAACTGACAGTTTTGACCTAAATATTATTTTCAGTTACAATAATGAATCCTAAAATTCGACATTAGTAACTTACTTTTCACAGCATCAGTAGCGCGCGCTCACGAGATCTCCCGGTTCTTTACTTGTGAGTTCAGTTCACTGAAGAAGACTCGCTCTAAACGGATCATTTGAATCAGTGAGTTTTGGACTCGAGAACAGCTGCAATCGGATCATTGTAGTTCGTGAATGAATCGTTTGTTGCGATTTGCCAACCGATTGAAGAGGTTCATTGAAAAGAATCAGTTTGTTCATGAATCAGACACCGCTTCTGCGTCTCGGAGCACGTGATGTATTATAAGAAGTAACGATGTGTTTTATGAAATGTAGTGAAGTAAAAAGTACGATCTTATGCTTTGGAATGTAGTGAAGTAAAAGTAAAAGTTACTCAAAATAAAACTACTCCAGTAAAGTACAGATACTTGAAAAATGTACGTAAGTACAGTAACGAAGTAGTTTTACTTCGTTACTGACCACCACTGTATATAATATATATATATATATATATCATAATATTAAATTATTGGGGGGCTAATTAATTGTGTTAATTAACAGATGTGTAATGTTTGATTGTGTTATGATGCATTAATTCGTTTAATAACCTAAAATCGAGATCAGTTCAGACAGTTCTCGTTTATTGTCATCTTATTCTTAAAGTGTTTAGGCGAACCCTGCACGAACACTCAGTCACATCATCATTCAGATCACTGCAAGGGGGGCAGGAGATCGCCGGTCCTGCGCTGACATGACAATCTTTGATAGGCAGACGCGTGATAACAGCTTGATCGTGAGTGAAACCTAAGCGCTTGCGCACGGTTGGGAGGGGTGGGTGACATTCATTTTCGGTTTACATTTTCGCCTGTTTTTTTAATTTCGGCCCGAAACCAATAATGCCATTTTCTGCCGAACATTTTCGTGTGTGCTGAGCAGCTGATATCTACCTAACTTACTGTCTATGAATGAAAGTTCTGTCACAAAACGATGTTGTTACGTATCCTCACGTTTTTTAAGTGGGTATACGGAAATCCTTTGACTTTCCTAGTGGGTATACGGCGTATACCTGCGTATCACGTAGACTACACCACTGGTGCTATGTTGTTGGCGATCCTGAATGTAATGTATAACAAATATTTTACTGCTTTCTCTAATGTGTCTTGCAAGACATCTATTCAAGATTGTTTATTCCACCAAAAGTAATTTCAAAGGAACATTATATGTAGGCCCATGTACAGTTTAAGTCACCATTGCAGGATGTGCAAAATGTTAATGATTTAATAAAAGGAGGGATTATTTAAAAGCATTTTGTTTTTATTTAGTACAGCGGCTACAGCTGTTTTTACATAATAGACTTTTCCATAGCCTAGTCACTGAAGTCAATGATTATTCTTTGATAAAGTAAATGTGCTTTGCTCACTGTATAATTTGTTCGTTGTTTGAATAACCGTGGAAATGTGGTGTTATAATTAGAAACTTAAAATGTATTTTTATTAAACCTGTGATCATCAGGTTAAATAGGAGTTTAGTCTTATTGAAATATGTGACATAAATTGTACTTTAAAGGGGTTTATGATGTGTGTAGTTAATGATTAGGCTACAGTGAGCGCGTTTGACTAGAGCGCAGTTAAAGAACTGTTGTAGGTTATACTGTATGTGATTGTCGGTGACCCTCTTGAGCGAGAAAGCTTCGGAAAATGGAAAAAAACAACAACAACAAAAATATAGCTGCAAGCAGCGATAACCAGGGTTCAAGAATTTGAAGGCCTAAGGTGGTATGCTTTTAGGGTCTAGGCCAACAGCTGGATGCATAGCTGACAATGAAACTCATCGAAAATGGACAATAGGCTCACAGAAACACACACACAAAAATATAAATTAAATGGTTAAACTATCATATTAATAATCATTAAGCTTGCTTACACAGATACACACACATAATAGGTTAACAGACACATGTAGCCACACAAAAATGAAATGGTTAAACTAACATATTAATACCCAATAAGAATGCTTTGTTTTTTTGTTTTTTTGCATTAATCTGACTATAAATGTGGCACACCCAGTTTTTCTGATGCACATCCAGAGTCTCCTTTCTGGCTACGCTCCTGCTCTAAACACAATAAAAAAAGACTGCCACTTTTACAGAAAAATATTTATTTGACAATTCTGCCAAGCGACATATTTTCTGTCAGTCTGAAAAGCAAGAATTGGACTCAGATATTGTTCTATGCCACTTATCAAAATAAAATATAAATAAAATTAATAAAATGAAAAGCAAAAAGAGAGGCACAAATCTTAATCCTTTAAATCTTGTAATGCCTTTAAAGTGCTGGAGTAAAACAACACAAACACTTTTAAAGTGCTGTAGAAATAAAATAGTTCTCAAAAGTGCCAGAATAACAATCTTAAAATGCTACAGCAATAGACAAGACTTCAGAGTTTCAACACATGCACCAGAGCAATCAAGTATTACAACTGTTAAAACAAAACTTGAAAGTCATAAAG
>JAPDDL010000645.1:0-33266 GCA_027422435.1 Schizopygopsis pylzovi
TTTTGTGTGAAGCATTGCAAAGATACATCGTCATGATCAGTCAGCTTGTGTTTTGTGCCTAAAAGTCGACAAATTAAGCAACACACAGATCTCTGAATTTCAGAAAACCCTTTTCACCTTTTCTATTATTTACTTTCACACAGCCATTGTTTCAACAAATTAGATTAGTTTTATGTTCATCAAAACACAACAGAATGATATTCTTTAATATTGGCTCTTACAATGATCAGTTATTTCAATAGAAAAAATGTGAGAGAACACAGTGTTGAATAAACAGTATTACAGTCTTGTCACAAACACTGTGGCGGGAAGAGCAAACGACAGACACAGTGGGTGTGGCGTCAGACCTCGGAGAGGCTTTTATTTAGCATAAATAATCAAATAAAGTGTCCAAAGGGGAAAAGTGTCCAAAATAAACAGGGGATGTGGTGTCCTCGTCGTGCTGCGGGGTTTGTGAAGGAGGGGCAGTGTTCGAGAAAGAAGGGTCCAGGTAAGGTGCGGAGACCAGCGGCCGCACGCGCTCCCCTCTGCGGTCCGGGGCACGAGGGGCGGTGGCTTATCCAGCGGCTTCGTCTACCTCCTGGCCCGACGCTTGATTTCAAAACGTCCTTATAGGTCGTAATACGCTGCTTACACAAACGACCTCTGGGGTCAACTTTGGGAGGAGGACAGTCTCTAATAATCGGCCCTTAATTCAAGAATCTGTTCTCGATTTGTTGTTTGGGATAGCTACACAAATAATGCATGCTTTTATATTATATAAAATGTATGCGCTTATATTTACAAGCTTATTTCTTACTGGTGGTCAACTCAGGTTTTCTCTCTTGTGCATCACAGTGTAAGCTTCACAGTGAACATTACTACATCACTCCATATCAACAACACAAATATATATCTTGACTCCATAAAGGGATTATTTTAGGAAAATCCCAGATATTTCGAGCAGTAGGATTATACAAATAATGAGCAAATATAAAATTTAATTAAGTAGTCTATATAAATTTGCTAAATAAATCTATCTATCAGTACTTTTTAAGTACATAAAAATGTAGTACTTTTATACTTTCACTCGAGTAAACTTGAAAAAGCAGTACTTTTACTGGAGTAATATTTTATAATACGTAACTGTACTTTTACTCAAGTACTTGATCTGTGTACTTCATCCACCACTGATACAACCATTACAAAATTCCAAAATAGGATTTAACATCCCACCAATAGAATCCATCACATACCAGTAGACACCATTACAGTTCCCATTAAAAGTAAGTAGCTTATATTTACAAGACATGTGAGACAGTGTTAAGTAGGGATGGGTACCGAAACCCGGTATTTAATCGGTCTCGGGGCTAAATTATAAAAGACCGGAGTATCGATAAGCTCTGACGTTAACGGTTCTGCTATCGGTACTGGAGAAATTAAGAAAACACACATACATTTATTATTGCTATATATACACACATTATCTTGCAAATTCTATCCCGCCAGAGTCACCAGCTGTTTTTATGTGCAATAATATTCAAACTCTAGTCTGATGCATTTTTGCTATTCCCAATTCAGATCGCGCTCACGTGGATGAGTTCAGCGCGCGCATCATGAAAGCCCTGTTTATGATAGAAGAGAGAACTAACCATTAAAACATGCTTACACTTTAGGCCTGTGGCTGTTATATTAAACTGAGTTTATTTAATGTTTTTTTTTAGCTTCTAAAGATTATAGCCGTGTTTTTTCTAGCACAACTTCCTTCTCTTCACAGCGGCGCGCATTCGTTCCTCCCTGACCAAAACTTAACGTCAGAATCAGATCAATCGTCTGTCGATTGTTGTAAAATGCAGTCTTTACAGTTACTAAATTGCTGGACATGTTTGATAATAAAACGTTAAAAGTACAATCCGCACGAGAGACGCTGTTCCCCAGGCTGAAGTGTGTGTGTGTGTGTGTGTGTGTACGCGCGCGCGCGTGTGTGTGTGTGTGTGTACGCGCGCGCGCGTGCGTGTGTGTGTGTGTGTGTGTACGCGCGCGCGCGTGCGTGTGTGTGTGTGTGTAAGCGCGCTCTAAAACTGACAGGCAAATTACACTGTGAACTTCGGGCGCGTCCAAACGATCAAATACACACAATATGTAAAAACGGACGGCTTGGAGAGTATTCACTTAAAACAGTTTATATCTTAAAGTGAACGAGAACAGTTGGGAGAAAAGTGTGTGTCAATATTTTGTCTTAGTGACAGATTGGAGCTTCTTCAATGTTAATCAAAGAACAAAATACAAAGACAAAATCACTCACAGCTCTTAATCTGAATAAAGTAATAGCTTTAATAAGCATTAATCTATCAATACATGTAGTGAAAACTATGCAGTGTTCATTTATATTTGATCACTTTTAGATTTGTTTTGTAGCTATTATTTACCTGAACATTAATGTTAGTAGACCATCATAGATGAATGAAAGCACTGTTTTTTTTACATTTGTACATTTGTTTTATGGTATGACAAATGGTATATTTTTTTCTTTGTTTCTTTGTTCATGTTCTTACTCTATCTTATCTTATGTATATAAAACACAAAAAATGCCTGCACACTGGTGCATTTACAAATTGATGTTTTATATTTATTTAATGAAATATTTATTTAACATTTCAGAATATAAAGCCATGTTAATTAAGCTACTAATCTATCATAGAAATATATATTTCATACATATATGTGTATGTATGTATGTATATATATAAATAACAAAAAGTACCGATAAGAATACCGTTAAAGTACCGGATCGATAAGCAGTATCGATAAGAGTAGTAGTACCGTTAAAACCTTAACGATACCCATCCCTAGTGTTAAGTGTACATGCAGACACAAAGGCAGAAGGGGAATGAGAAAATCACACAGCAACTAGTGTTTGGAATAATTAGATCCATGCAGATGTAACCCCCCCGACACGGGTCCGCACCCACTCACCGAGCGGGTCTCGAATCCGGGACTCCGGCGCGGGAGGCGGGCGCTCTAACAAGGAACGCCAAAGGCTACAGCCTCTAGCGTCAGTCGCTAGAGCGCCTCTTTTGAGGTGAGGAGAGTGAGGTTTACACACAGCCCTTACTGGCATACATCCGTTACACAGATGCAGAGCAAGATGGGTTTAAGATGTTTTGAGATGTTTGATAAAATAAAGTTATTAATTAGGTTGCTTTTCAAGATGTTTTCATTTGAAATGTGTTGTAAAATATAAATAAATTAATTTTCCACTTTTTTTAATTATAGTCATCAAGGGTGCAAGTATGCAATGGTAATTTTTTGTTTGTATGAATGCAAGTATATGCAATTTATTAATCAAGATTTTGTTGTATGGTGTTTATTATGTACAATGGCGTACAATCCCATTTGTTCTCTAGGTATCTCTGGTGCTGCTGGTTCAGATGGAGTCTCGGTGTCAGTGATGGAGGGAGATTCTGTCTATGCTGGAGACTGCCAAAACCGGAAGTATAACGGTGTAACCCTGAATACATTCCGTACTGCAACAACACTCATTACAACATTGTAAAGCACCTTTGAATGCAAAAGCTGCAGGTCATATCCAATTACAGCATATACATAAGTAAAATAAAATTTATCCGAACAGTTTAAAGTTCTTTGGATTTTGAATACAGCTTCCGAAAGACAAAAATGGCCGAATTTGCGACCAAAAATACTAATTTACGAGATTAATTTGAGGTCGCCACTGGCGACTTTATGCATATTTCCATTATGACTTAAAAATTTGCATGCAATGCCTTTTTTCCTGAATGTTTTACGTTACGTTCACATCTTTTGTTATGTCCACGTATTAAACTTAACATTAAAAGATGATGCGCATCAAAGTTTTAGTGGAACAAAGTTTCAAACAGTCCTCGTCTCTGACGCACACAGCCTGCTAAACGCAGCTCCGTTGTGCAAGTGAAAGTGCAGAACTGCTGTCTATTTCGTGCACAACTTAAACTACAACAGGTAAAGCTGTCAGCTCATATTGGCAATACCTCGGACATATCAAGATTATTCCACATCGATCTTTATTTATTTCCTAATGATGTTTCTGTATTTTAAACATAATTTATACTGTTACATTTCCTCTGTTTAAAATGTGCTGGAACTTGAACCCAGAGACAGCAGATCTAAACTCCCTCAGAAATATTATAACATAATTTACCCACTAGAGAGAGAAATCATATCCCACTGAATTACCGACGCCTGTAATATTCCTACTTGTTTAAAATGGCCTGATATCAATCTTATTTACAGGCATTTACAAATTAAGAGAAGGAAAATAATGCCTCAGTTATTTATAAAGTATTTATGCTTACTATAAGCAGCATGTATACGCCACTAGAGCGCCATCTAGTGTTCTTAAACAGAAACTCCATCCCAAGATTAACTCCACCATCCAATATAAAGATGAAATAGCAAGTTTTTAAAATCGCAGTTGATTTGACTGTGTTCGGGACTGAGCTGAACAGCTAGTTAGCCGTTTGAAATGTTAAAAGTGAAGGTTTAGTGCATCAAAAGGCATCTTTACACATCTAAGGCTGCTTTTTTTTTTTGTCAAATACACAATTATACAGAGTATAACCAGCAGTGAAATGTGTTTTCTGCTCTGTAATAGCTGGAATTCATATAATGGTTGACATTACATTAATTTCAGGTTGACAGCATCACTGTATATGACGATGTTCTTGATGGGAGATTCAGAGACAGATTGAAGCTGATTAAACTGGATCTCTGATCATCACAAATCAACATGTGTATAATGTAACTATATGTTTTAATATGTAGATTTGGTAAAATTATAAAATACCTATTTAACTGTGGAAGCAGTATGCTGTCTTTTTAATATCAGACTTAATATTAGTAGTGGCTTTACTTTATAAGAAGTGCCAAAATGGTACCTTCTTATTTTTATTTTTTTTACAGACTGAACATGGACTACATAACAGATTATGAATATTATATCATTACTATAATAATGATTATCATTATTGTTTTATTCTGTGATAGCGTGAAGTCTCACAACAGTACATGTACAAATAAGAAATCAAGATAAAAATTTGGTCAAAGAACTACTATCAGAAATCAATGAGGTAACAACAGTGAAAATCATCAGATATTATGATTTACATTCACATCTGATCAGAAACACAGATGGGCACATTCACTTCAGCTAAAAACTAAATCAGCGCAATTATTTAGTACAACAAAAAACAAAGCAATTTTAAAATAAAAATCATTAAAATTAAATAAAAAAATTAAATTAATTTTAATTTTAGACCATTAAAATTAAATTAAAAAACTAAAATAATGTACCAAAAATCCCTGCAATAAAAGTGCTAGATTCACACAGTGTCAGTCAATGACAATGAACAGTTTTCAAATTAGACACAAACTTGTGTTTCTAGCATGTTATAGAAGTGAACAGTGTTAAAGTGACACAGAGAGACATTAAAGGGATACTCCACACCGAAATGAAAATGTTGTCATTAATCTCTTACCCCCATGTCGTTCCAAACCCATAAAAGCTTCGTTCGTCTTCAGAACACATTTTAAGATATTTTAGATGAAAACCGGGAGGTTTGTGACTGTACCATTGACTGTGTAGTAAATTGCACGGTCAAGGCCCAGAAAAGTATGAAAGACGTCATCAAAACAGTCCATCTGCCATCAGACATGCAATCTGAATATGATGATGCAATGAGAACACTTTTTGTGCAATAAAAATTAAACATCAACTTTATTCAACGCAAGCATGCCTCAGATGACGCACGACGTAAACGCCGTGCGTCATCTGAGGCGTGCTTGCGTCGTGCTCTGCTAGTGAACTCATGAACGCACTTGCAGGAAGTGTCATGGAGGAGAAGAAAACGTTGAATAAAGTCGATATTGGTTTTTTGAGCACAAAAAGATGGACTCTTTTGATCTATCTAGCTGTACCCTGGCCTCAACATCAGCAGGCCACGGCGTTTACGTCGTGCGTCATCTGAGGCATGCTTGCGTTGAATAAAGTCGATATTTAGTTTAAAATTTGCACACAAAGTGTTCTCATTGCATCATCATATTCAGATTGCATGTCTGATGGCAGCTGGACTGTTTTGATGACGTCTTTCATACTTTTCTGGGCCTTGACCGTGCAATTTACTACACAGTCAATGGTACAGTCACAAACCTCCCGGTTTTCATCCAACATATCTTAAATTGTGTTCCGAAGACGAACAAAGCTTTTATGGGTTTGGAACGACATGGGGGTAAGTGATTAATGACAACATTTTCATTTCGGTGTGGAGTATCCCTTTAATGTCATGTCTCTCTAAAGTATCCCTTTAAGAAAACATTGAATACATACACCAACTCATCAAGTATTTTGAGAAGCAAGTATGAAATGTGATATTTTGATTATATTTCCATTAGAGGGTCAAATAATGATGAGTTAATTGGCAAATCAGTGTGAACTCCCTTCACATGAAGATAAATGATTTTGAGAAATCTTAGAAGATGGTATATTTCTTTGATGAGTGAAGACACGCAGCTTCAGAATGCAAAGGCGTGTATGTCTCCCCTTGGTCATAGCAACTGTTTGCAATGCAATCTGGAGAAAAAAAACATGAAATTAAAAATTAAGTTTGCTAAGATACCTATAAATAAATATACAGTGAATATAAAAAGTCTATGCTAGGTTTCTGTGATGTAAAAAATGAGACCAAGATAAATTATTTCAGAACTTTTTCCACCGTTAATGTAAACTATAACCTGTAAAACTCAATTCAAAAACAAACTGAAATCTTTTCATAAACAGCTGCATGCAGTAAAGCAGGTCTTGTATGTCAGTTAAAGTAAAAAAGACACAAAAAAACTTAAATGATCTATTTTTGGCTTCTGATCAACACAAATCAAGTGCTTTCCTGTCACATTTCCAAAGATAATAATTTACAATGACGTGATTAATCTGCCCAGTCATACAAACTCACAAACCTCCATCTACGCAGATTCACACTGGTAGAATAATAAATTAATTAATTAATATCAGATACATTTATTACACCCAAAGATTTGAATTACTCACCAGACAGTCGTCATCTGTCACAGAAGCTTATACTGTAGAAACAGAGGATTGTGAATCTTTAATTTTAACGAGAACAATACAAACGAACAGAAAATAATTCATGTCTGCTTTCTACTCATTAGATCAGTAGTCATATTCAACCATTTCACCACTGTCTGTAATATTTGAGCACAATAAATCTACAGCACATTAAAGCTCGTTCTTTTTCTCAAGCTGTATCAGCTGTAATACTTACACACTTGTCTTTTTGTCTTATAGTAAAACACACCAGCTCCAGCTACAGCTACAGCTAGCGCCAGCACAGTAACAACTATTCCTGCTATAGCACCTGGAGACAGATCTGAGACAGAGTCTGAAACATCTAAAAACAGAGAGTCATTAGTGAGAAGTCAAATCACCAGCTTTCATTTGACTATTAGCCATCAGAAATATGAATCGGATTTTCTTTAAAACCAGAAGCATTCCTGATTGTAACTTCAAATTCAATTCACACATTATTAGTAGCAAATAATGCAGATTTAACAGGAATTCATAAACATGCCAACAGTTGTTATTAGGCTTTTAGACTGACATGTGTCAATCATGTCATGTGTTCTGTTCACAGATATCATTAAATGTACTTCAACATTAAACGTATATTATCAATGCACGAACACCAAAGCGTAACTTCTTTTTACTGTCTTAGAAGGAATTAAGTGAGAAAATGATAAATACAAACATTAAAAATAATTTCTAAAGTTACAATATGTAACTTTTTTTGTTCATAAGTAACATGAAGCAACACAAAGCTGAAAGTTTATCACAACGAATGGAAAATAGTGCAAATGGACCAGAAAATCACCAGATGTTAAACTCCAAATACAGCTTTAAGCGAAAAGGAAAGTGAAAGAGTCTGCAATAATCCTGAATCAACACTGGCTTGGCTTTTAAAGGGGGCCAGAACCAGGGATACATTTTTTCTCCCTAAAAAGGCATGATATTTTATTTTATTTAACCAAAAGTTAGGCATTAAGTTAATTAAATAGTGTATATATATATAAGTAATTTCATTATGAGTTGTTGTAGTATTATGTAGGATATTATTTTTCAAGGATGGATCGATGGACCGTGCCAAATCATCTTCAGCTGTCTAAAAGTTCACCTTGTGTCCCTTTCCATCTAAACAGGTCTTGATATCGGGAATGTATCAATATACCAAAAAAACTAAAAGTTAACTAGATAAAAATTCATCTTTAAGATAGAAACTGTTGTTTCGGTACTCCTATTCATTATTATTATTACTTTTCACAAAAGACTAATAATGAAAAACAAACACAGTAACCAACAGTGCACTTAGTAATCTAGTAAATGTGTTCAGTTTCAAATGCACCAAATGTATTAAACACTCACCGACTGTGAATGTTTTCTTAAAGCCTGTGATGCTGGTGGAGACTTCATAATCTCCAGAGTCTGTGCTTCTGACATTCATGATGGTCAGAGATCCAGTCTTGTCATCCAGATGCAGTCTGTCTTTGAATTTCCCATCAAGAACTTCATCATATATGCTGTTCATACCAGCTGCTTTATTGACTCTTGCTATGAGATCCTGTCCAGCTCCAAACCTCCAGTCTAACACATCGTTTGCCTGTATTTCAGTGAGACCAGTCAGCAGATTAACAGAATCTTTCTCCTTCACTGATACTGGCTCACCAAACACACCTGGAAAACAAAGAAGAACAAATACACAGACAATAATTAAAATGATAAAACACTGTCAGCATACAGATTCAGATCATTTAGTCTTGTCTTGTACATCTAATGTGGCATAATTTGCTGCATCCAAAATGCTGCTTTTAGAGGCTGGGAAGGCATTAATGCACATCTAAACCAGGTGCATCCAAAATCTACTATATATCACACATTTTGAAGGCAACAGTTATATCCGTTGATATCTATGATGTTCAACTATTCTGCGAAAGAAACACTTCTTATTCAATTTCTAACAATAAATCATTATTGTTATTGTAGTACCAAAACATTTGTTTGGTATTCTATTCACTAAATCTCTCTCGGTTTTGTTTCTGATCATTAGACTGCCTTTGAAGCCTGTTCAAAATCAGTTTTGGAGGTACCTTCATTCACATTAGCTGCCTTTTTAGTCATTGCCTAAAAGGGCAACAAGGCAACAAGCTGCCTCAATTTTCGGACGTAGTATACTCATCTACTAAATTTCATACAGTAAATATTTAAATTCTTCTGAACAGTGTAAAGGTCTGGGATTGCAGGCGCGCAGATGGGCACTGGGAACAGATTTATAGTGACCCGATCCGTCCCCCTCACTGTCTCTACGAAAGGCAACATCAGTGTTAGATTTAATTTCAGCATAAGTGAATACAAAGCTGCATATGGTAAAGAGCTCGCTGGTTATGTTGCTCCTGGCTATAAGAGGAGGAGGTCACTGGACAGGTGGCTCCTGGCTATGAGTAGAGAAAGAATGCATTCATTCTGTGTCTGTCATGCTATGTTTTCTGTACCTTATTTGGTCATTTTGTGAACCTCCTGTAATACAAAACTCTCTGGTACCATATATAAAGGCATGCTTGTCAAGAATAAATTGAGTTCAAAAGCCTGATGCCTCTCTGCGTCATGTTTTTGTTTCTCCCAGATCTGCTGAAGACTTCGCTCACAACATCCAACCTATATTTCTGATTTGATTTAGAAGTGATCCAAAACACAGAAAGAAAACTTAGTTCATAAGGAAGCTGAAGTTTTACAATTAGTAAACAGAGGATTAATCAGGGCTATGTACATTAGACTAAAAGCCCGGGGATATACTGAACTTTCCACTCCATCTTGCGCACAGCCGCGCCTCGCAGCTTTCAAAGTTTACTCTCAGCGGATAAGTGCGGACGGACACGGACGAGCTCGACTTTCACCTCGCGCAAGCGCTGTTGTACGCTCACCGTCCGCGCGTTCTAAAACAATTGCTTGCACGCAGACGGGGTGCACTGCTTGGCAGTCTTTGTTATGCCTTGCATCAGAACAATGCAACGAGAAACATTCAAATGTAAAAGAAAAAAATTGAAAAAGATGAACAACATTCATATAATGAAACAATGCCAGAGGGGAGTAACAAAATATAATAGAAAAAAAAGGGGCATCACTTTATACAACATACCTGCTTACAATATTATGAGTTCTAATAGCCTTTTTACTTGTGTAATAACACAGGACCTTAAAATATAGCTTGAAATCGTTCCTAAAATGATAAAAGTTTGGTTTGGAGCCTGAGCACTTCATTTTATGAATATGAAACTTCCCCATTAAAATTAACAACTGTATGAAGTATGCTTTATCTTTATCACATCCATGATCACCGAAGTACATTATTACATCAAATCCACTCAGCTGCATAGAAATGTCCAACATTTAAATAACACCACCTCAATACAAAATATTTACAGTGAAAAAATTAATAAAAAATTGTTTCCTTTTCACCTTTACAGAAATCACAAGAGTAATCCATTTCTAATTTAAAGTGTTCCAGCACATGTTTAACTGGTTATATTCTATGCATTATTTGAAAAGAAACATATTTTACTTTGTTATTAATATAGAATTTGTCTACTGTTCGCCAAGCTTTATGCCAATTCACATCTCCAAATAAATTAGACCAGTAAAAGTGATAATGTTATTAAGTATATTCCTAATATAGTTATTTGAGAGTCTATTTTGTATTATATTTGTATTACCTGTCAATATTTTACTTTTGATCTCTTCAAAATTCAAATCTTTCTAATGTAA
Organism: Schizopygopsis pylzovi; assembly: GCA_027422435.1. NCBI lineage: Eukaryota > Metazoa > Chordata > Actinopteri > Cypriniformes > Cyprinidae > Schizopygopsis > Schizopygopsis pylzovi. Next base: position 10,862 of record JAPDDL010000645.1, read on the forward strand.
AGCACTTTTGAGAAGGGTCAAAACTTTGGGATTGCATTCATTACAACTGCAAATTCCTTATTAATCTAACTAATTTATAAATGTATCTAATTTATTCAAAAATTCCTTATACGTTAATAAAACTCCATTGTTTAAGAGCTGGCTAACTACTATAATATTGTTTTCAAACCAGTAATCAAAATATAACGATGTATTTTTGTATAAGATGTCTTTGTGGTTCCAAATATAATACCTCTTTGGTGAGAAATTATGTTAGTAATAAAAGCTTGTTTATGGAATTTTGCAAGCTTAACCGGTATTTCAATTGAATAATTGCACTTCAACAAAAATTCGAGGTCACCCAATTGCTTAAATACATATTTGGGAAGGGATTTCTAAATACTGTCTTTATTTTTTAGGTATTGATAAAAATTACAAATGTATTTTAAATACATTGGTTAAAGTATCATAACTCAACCACCATGATCTTTTTCACCATTTATTTTCTCAGGTAATGAGGTTTATTTTAGGGGTCGACCGATATGTGTTTTTCAGGGCCGATGCCGATACCGATTATTACAGATCAAGTAGACCGATAACCGATATTTTGAACCGATATACGTGTCTGGTGTAAAAATGAAAATGAATGCCAAAATTAATAATAACAAGAGCTCTGACAAAAAAACGTTCTTTAAATGCTTTTAAACATGTCTTTAATTCTGAAAACTGTTAATAACAACAACATTAAATAAACAGTAATATTAATAATAACATAAGTACAGAGATCACCCAGAAGCATTCTGTAAACATTTTGTAAAACTTAAAGTAAACGTCTTTAGCGTATTGTGTGATTATTCTCAACAAAAGTTGTAATAATTGTTGTAGTTGTATTACGTATACAGTAATATATTCGGCTAAACCGAACTTATATTTGGACAGGTTGCCATGAGGACCTTTTAAGTTTCTGTAGCCTATATATGATATGACGATCGTTTTACTCAAATGAAACCGTCAAATGCTCATGAAGTGACTCTGCGAGCAGTTCTGGGGATGATGTTCGTGTATTTATGTCCTTATTTATGCTGAAAACACCGCGAGCGTCACGTGCGCTTCAGTATGTGTGTGTGCAGTAAATGAAACCGCACGTCTGTGTCATTCATTAACAGAGATGCAGAACATGCAGGATTCATATATAAAGTGTTTTTGCGGCTTAATATTAATAGATACTAGTCCATAGCGCGAGTCGATTTAAGTGTACTGACCTACTTTTGATTAATTCATCCAAACTTCGACACATTCCGTGACATTCCGCGTTATACGGTAAATTCCATTATATGACTGCATTCCGCGATTCCGCCCGCATTTTCCGCATCGCGGACATCATGGGTTATATTGAGGTGTTTTGCAACTTCAGCAACGTCTGGTGCTGCCTTACCTTTGAGAGACAACTGATGCGTGATCACTGAGGCAGCTCCAGTTAGCATGTGCTCTCGGTGTGAGACTGCCTTCAGTTTTCCGCGTTGATTGGTCGGACTCGTGACTCTCTACATATCAGATGAGCGGTGGGCGGAGATTGCTCTCAGAGATTGAGAGATCGCGTCACTCTCACAGAGTGTTGAGCCCAGACAGGCTGCATCGAGCCAAATAGTGCATTTAAACATTAAATAGTTTCACCTGTATTATTTATTCACCAATAAATAATGTCACCTGTAAATAGTATGTTTGTTTGCATAAAAAAAAATAAAAAATAAAAAAATAAAAAAAAATTATCGGCAAATCTGTTTTTAAAATGACCGATATCGATAATCGGTAAAATGCTTAATATCGGCGCCGATAATCGGCCAGGCCGATAATCGGTCGACCCCTAGTTTATTTATCCAGATAAAATCAATAAGCATTTTATCCAATTGCTTCCTATGGTGCACCGCCGCGAGCCCTCTTGATGACAAAAATGACGTAATGCGGACGGTACACGGACGGCCGAAGTATACTATGGGCCAGTGGCGGCCCGGCCCACCGCTCATTAAACGTGCACTTAGCGATTTATGAAAAATGCCTTTGACCGCAGTGTCTGACCGAGTCCCAAAACACACTTAAGTTGTAGCCAATCAGCAACTTTCCAGCAGTGGCGAGAACTCAAGGAGCGGAAAGGGCTTGAATCGGACGCCGAGGTTGCGTTAATATGTTATTTCTTCTTAATAGGAGTGTAGCGGTGATTTTGCTTTGATTCACACAACTTATTCATGTAGGCTTTTGCTTGAATATGCTTGTGTCTAGAGCTGCAGCTAACGATTATTTTTATTGTTGACTAATCTATCAATAATTTTTTTCGATTAGCCGACTAATCTAGAAAGAAAGAAAGAAAGAAAGAAAGAAAGAAAGAAAGAAAGAAAGAAAGAAAGAAAGAAAGAAAGAAAGAAAGAAAGGAGAATTACTGCGTTCACACCGCAGATGGCGAGAGCGTCAAAGTGGCCGGAAGTCTCCGCTTGAGAGGACTCCAGAGAACGCATCACTGTAAGCTTCGGTTCCGACCACATTAGTTCCCAGGCATCTTAGCGCTAGAACGCTTTGTTTTTCAGCGGGAATGCTATTCATTTCCTCAAAACAACATAGATTTGACCAGTTACATTACAGTTTGTAATGTAGGCTGCGCACAAATTAACGTTAATGTTAATTAAAGACCAAAGCTAGTAAACCTCTCCTATAAACTGCATGCCACACAAATGGCTTTATTTCGTTAGCAAACATGTTCTCATCAATCAATTTCTTTCTTTCACATTTTAAATATTTCATGAGGTTAACCTATACTCTACTTGTGATCAGTCTGCACAAGATCAACATGCGTGTTTGCTTTGCGGCTCCTTTAAATACATGACAAGCATTCGATCTATGTCAGAGCGTCCACCAATCTTTCTACAGCGTTGCTGGCAGGGCGGCCAGGGCGAGTTTTGAAGCTCTCGCCGGCGGTGGTGTGAATGCAGTTACAGGGCTGTGATACAATCAATAGAAATGCACATTATGATGCATTCACAGTTCTGTTTGGGAGTGACAGCAGTTGCTTACAGGTGAGAATTGAATTTTATTCTGTTTTATTTATTCAGCAGATTAAAACATCTGCTTGAATACATATCTGTATATGAATGAACAACTGAAGTCACAACCGCATTCAGGACACGAGAGTAACAGAATCAAAAATGGCGTCATAACACCAGGAAGTTTTATCAGTTGACAGACCGTTTTTAAATAAATGATCCCAGTCGAGGCTTGTCCTAGAGCGTTTGGTGCGCGTGTCTGAGAGCTCTCGCGATCGCGCACACACACATACACAGCACTTACGACAGCTCCGGTTTAAGGTGAACGCGGATAATTTCTCCCTCTCTGTCTCTGTGAGTGCATTAAACTCGTCATGATTATATAGGAAACTCGATGTCCCAAGCTGTTCCGTTCCTTCAGCGCAGCTTTGATTGCGGTTGTGAATGTAAAGGTGTCAGTTCGGCTATATATGCGGTTCTGACGGTCGTATAATAACAGAATGCTATATGAACGCTCTATGAAGTGAAGTGATGTTGCCATACTAGCCTTTATCTTCTGCTCTAGAGTTTTGTTTGTGTTAAACATGGCAGAAAAACAGTCTTATGTTGGGATTACTGCAGGCTCGCGCAATGGGCGTGGCTAAAGGTGCGACGCGTCTACGCACTAAATATTAATCGACGTATTTTTGTAAACGACGTAATCGATGACGTCGACAAATCGCTGCAGCCCTACTCGTTTCATCTTCTCTTGTTTCCGTGATTGCCCTTGCCATGGTTGTGCAAGTAGCTGTGGATGCGGGGATTTCAAAATCGTGACCCCCCACCTCCCCTCCCCTGTATATAAATGTACATTATACTGTATATTGCGGGCATCAGGGAGCCGCTATTATGCCTGACATTGAAACTGCTTTTGAATGCACGATCCTTTTTAGTTTCACTTTCGAGATTGCACGTCCTGGAGCGGCAGTACTTACTAGGGGTGTGACGAGACACTTATCCCACGAGACGAGACACGAGACGGAGTTCACGAGAACGAGATGAGATTTTTAGACTTTTGTTTTTTTAAATCCTCAATGATTAAATATATAGGGAAAAATTATATTTTATTCAACTGAAAAACAAAATGCAAAAAATTACTGATACTTTGATATACTGATATTAATGGTTGCTGGACGAGTCGTTAATAAAGTATTAATCTTTAACTTATGATTTATATCACTTTAATCAAAGCAATATTGAATCTTTAATAAATGATTCCCCAAAGCTGAAATAATAGCTTCCTAAAATTATTACATTATATATATATATATTTAAAAAAACAAAGCAAGTTTATTTCACAAACAATTAAGTTAAGACTGTTAAGACTATGACTGAATAAAATATAAGTCAAGGCTATTAAATAGCAGTCCCAAACTCATTTTTGTTCATACAATTAAGTTGATATGAGCCACCACATTAATTTAAACATATAGCCTACAAAATGACACAAAGTGAAAATAACATGATATTTTTGGGTTATGAAAACAACCAAGGTGACTGTTTATGAAACGTGAAAACTGCTCCTGAATAGAATGAATATCATACCGTCATGCAAATCCTTCCCAGCTAACACACGCAGTACCAGTTATGTGATTTATTATACTGTACTTGTATTGTCCTGTAGCATGCTTATAGTTTCTGCGTTTTGAAGTGATGTACAGCATGGCGCCGCGTTCGCACATGCTATAGAAGAGTGCGCACTACCAGCACACTATAACATCTGACAGGACAGTTCGTTTTTTCTGAGGTGAGAGACTTTTTATTTCAGAACGTGTTATGAAAATAACGTGGAATAATGACACTGACATTAAACCTGTCAACATCTCATCTGACCGCAGATACTGAATCGGGACAGAGCCTTTTTCTCAGGCACTCTTTCTTTACTTAAACTGCATCTGAGTCAGATGATCTGACAGTGTCAACAGCTTTCATGCACGTCTTTTAAAATAAAAGTCTCGCATCAGAAAAGCATTTAGAATTACGTTTTTTTGTTTATGTCGTTTCTTTGGCTGTAAACCTCTCAGAACGGTCTCGCAACCGACTTTTGGGCTGCATACCCAGCACTTTTGACCGACCAGTTGAGAAACACTGTAATAGATTGTGTTTAACACACAGAAGAGTGACGATCGGGTCAACACAGAGAAGTATAGAAATTCTAAGTTACATAAAAAAATTAACAAAAACCTGCGCTGGTATCAGATTGGATCGGTATCGGCCGATCCTCAGAATTTGCGGTATCGGATCGGTTCTGAAAAAATTGTATCGTTGCATCCCTAGTTTACACCCAAACTCTAAACTTTTATCCCAGTACTTAGGGAGGCACTGAAATGAAACTGAAATGAAACTGTGCCGAAGAGTTTCACACCCCCCCAACATTCTATCAGACATTCTATACCAACAAAGCACAACTTTTGGACATTTTTGAGACCCCCCTTCTTGAATCAGGCATGTATTTTTTCTGTACAAATAAATGCAGCCTTGCTGAGAAGAGACATTAGAATATATTACAGATCCCAATTTGAACACTGTGTGAATGTTATAATAAATGTATTAATAGAGCTGTTCTAGGGTCATTATTATTGGCTTACTTTATTGTTTAATTTTACAGAACAACATTAAAATTACAATACTAACATTTATGAATGTTGATGAAGCTTTTATTTTGGCAGAAACCCGCAGGAACCAGGAAGACCTCAGTGCTTCTTTTTGTTGACAGCAGATTTATAAATGATTCTGATGAGTTTGGGAAGATGTTTGTCGCAAGTATCGCATTGGCACATGCCTTTAACAAAAATAATAAAAATGATACAGAGTAGCTGCCGAGTAACAGTGTTTTAACGCAATTTTTCTCGCGCTTTCGACTTTGAACCCTGGTGCCGTGAGCTCGTGCAGTGCTTTTTGAATAGCATTACAAGTAATCCGTGCGTGTGTTAGAAAACACAACATTCGGCAGTTTATTTACTAATCGTTTGAGGCCATTTCGCGATTTCATTCATCATACAGTAACCAGCATCAACCACCCTTCCTTTCTCATCGGAGACATGAGATACAGTGCTAAACAGTTTCTCGCTGTTGGTGTTTCGTGCATGTAATGATTTCTGTACAGTTTTTTCTCGTACAGTTTTAAATACTTTCACACTGCAGACGTGTTTCTGCATTAGTGCACGCCTCCATTTGATTGTGTCACCTCATTTTTCGGTACAATTTATTCGGTCTTCACGCTTATTCAGTCGAACACCGAAAGAGCTTTTTTTGTTGCTATTTTCGGTTGGCGAACATTCGGTGCATCCCCAGTACTTGTGTTATTTAAATGTCTGTAACACAGAAATAATGATATGTGGTTGAAAAGACTGTTTGTGTTGCTTTTTCTGGACCAGCAGCAACATGAATGCAGATGTAAATGTATTTACATTATTATACATTATTAAACATTATTATAATGTGTAATTATTAATAATATATTAAGTATAATATTTTAATAACAATTATAATATATTTCATGCAAATGTAGAGAGTATCTGTTGTAATAAAGGCTTATCAGTCTGCTTGGATTTTTTAAGAATAGAGAAAGAGAAGTTACGTCACAATCTTTTCACTCCGCATTGCACTTCGGGAAGGCGGCGCCATCTTAGCAGTATATGCCATCCGTTCCCATGGTTACTTCTCATTCTCTATATGGATAACTGCTTATCTTTTGTTTTTGCCTTTAAGTTAAACAATCATTCATTCTTCATTGTATCATTTGCAGGGAAGAGAAGCTAATTTATCACATTGAATGATAATTCGATTTTTGTTCCTCTTAGGTTTTGTAGAATTTCATTTACAATGTTGATCTGGTTAGCGTGAAAAAACAGTGTCACTCGCTGGACGCTCGCTGCTGCTTCAGCCGTCATATTAAATTATCCAAATAAAAGTGTGTGCAACAAGCTGACAATCAATCCATTTCTTGTTGGAAACTTTTAAATGACAAACTATAATTATTGTCATTATAAATATTATTTTTTTTCCATGGCCACAGAGGAGAATCAGAGATTGAGGGTCACATTGAGCAAGTTATTTCAACAAATGACAAGCAAAATCAAACTCCTACGAGCTTGTGAACAGTTTTGTAGTATTTTAAAATGCTAGTTTAATGTACTAAGACAGTGATGCTAAAAGACATGCAGGTGAGCCAGAACGCGACATGTTTAAACAAAGCATTTTCCTCCCTTTAGAAAACCATAAAGTAGAAAGTGCTTATGGATTAAGATTAAAGATTAAAAATTGATTATTTGGGGCTCATCTGTTTTTCTGCACATATTATTATTTATTAGTAAGGTTGTACAAAAATGTGGTCTTTTATTATCACTGTCTCGGTGCATTAAGCGTGTTCTTATGAGGAAAATACTTAACGTAAATAATTCACATTTTGAGCTTATATGCGTATCTGCACATGGTATATGCTTTACAATTTTGTCTTTATCATTGTCTTGGTGCATTAAGCCATGCTACACAACTTCTTGTCCAGGCCCTTGTCATTTCTAGACTGGACTACTGCAATGCTCTTCTGGCTGGGCTTCCATCAAACACAATCAAACCTCTACAAATGATTCAGAATGCGGCGGCACGACTGGTCTTCAACGAGCCCAAAAGAGCCCATGTTACACCTCTCTTTGTCTCCTTGCACTGGCTACCAGTTGCAGCTCGCATCCAGTTCAAGACACTGATGCTTGCATATAGAACAACCACAGGCTCAGCACCCACCTACTTCCACTCACTATTACGAGGCTCAAAATCACTCTCCAGAACATTCTCTTTCACCGTTCCTGGCCGGTGGAATGATCTTCCCCCCCCCCATCCGGACCGCTGCATCCCTGTCAATTTTCAAGCAACAACTGAAAACTCATCTCTTTCAACACTACTTGACTTCATCATAAAAAATAAATAAAAAAAACTTTTTCTATATCTTTCTCTTTACCTTTCTCTCCTTCCCTTGCTATCTTGTATTTATTTGAACAATGCCTAAGACTTGGTGTTAGGGGCACTTCCTCTGTCTGTTTGCCTCTTCAAGATTAATCACTTTATGTATTCCCCAATTGTGAGTCGCATTGGATAAAAGCGTCTGCTAAATGACTAAATGTAAATGTAAGCCACTTTAAGCATTTTAGAAAGTACCCTGTTCATGTTCTAATTTACAAGCCTTGAGAGTCATACTCGCAAAGACGTTAATTATTAAACCAACAAAATCAAATCCTTTAAAAACACACATAAATGTGATTATTTGATTGAGTGAGAGGCAGTAGGTTTAATCAGGGACATGAACAGATTTACTATTCAGCGTCTTCTCCGCGACCTGCTTCCTTTGGTGTTTTAACACAGATAAAGGTGACAAAACAAACTGCATTATCCAGTTTTCTCTCAGAACGATGATCTGAGTTACTATTGCAAATCCATGCAGCATGAATGATTTACAATGGTGACATTTTTCACAATTACGACAAAAACATCAATACTGCCGTAAACTCAATAGCGGAAAGGCAGCACTATCCTGCAAGTATGGTGGATAAACAAAGCAGTTTCCCAGAACTCAATGCGGCGTTATGTCACATTCTCATTCTCTATAATAGGCAAAACAAACAAAAACGTAGATAGCCAGAGGTCTTCAACCCTGCTCCTGGGGACCCACTCTCCTGGAAAGTTTATTTTCAACCGGCTTCAGCACACCTGCCTGCAGTTTTCAAGCAGTCTTGAGGAGCTTGATTGGCCGCTTCAGGTGTGTTTGATTAGGGTTGTAGCTAAACTCTTTAGGATAGTGGGTCCCCAGGAGCAGGGTTGAAGACATCTGGCCTATAGCATAAATACACTAGTCAACATTTGAAGTGGATCAAAACCTGTCATCAAAGTTGTCCTAAAACCAAAATGCGTTCTTGTCTTAGGACAACTTTGATGAACTTTTCTGCTCCACTTCTCTGATCATTTAAACCAGGGGTAGGCAACATCGGTCCTGGAGTGCCGCTGTCCTGTAGAGTTTAGCACCAACCCTACACTGTAAAAAACTAATTATCATGGGTCTTGTAGTTTTCATTTAAAAAAAATAATGTGATAATTAAAAACAGTGTTTATATTTAATTAAAGAAATGAGCTATAGAAAATATTGTGGACTTTTTACTAATAAAACCAAGAGATGTGTTTTCCTCAAGGAAACTTAAGCAGTTTTGAGGCTTAAATTGAGGAACTGATTCAACTAAAAACATTAAGGAAAGGAGGCTACCTATTTATTTTAAGAGAAGTACATTTTGCAGTTTTATTTTAGAGATGACTGTTAGTTCCCAGCATGCTATGCATATGGCTGGATATGGAGAGTATATTTCGAAATCAAAGGCTATTTGATGTGTTTTGAGTAAAAGGAAACATCGATGTAATGTCTAATGTTCAGTTATGTTTGACATTTGAAAGAGTTTCTGTTACATTGAAGTTTCCATTGTGCAGAAGAGTAGAGCTTATGGTTATTGACACTACTCCTATAAGGCATTAAGCCTTGTTCAATGAGCAGTAACTTACTTGAGCTGTTTAACTGTATACAGTCTTTCAAAGTCAAATACAAACAGGCCTCACTCAAAATCACAGACTTTTGAGAATCAACTTAAAATAAATGAGGACATTTAACTAATTGTATTAAATTCATTGTGCCATAGATTCATTAATTTAGGAGATTTTACATGATTTAATCTGGTAGATTCCATAAAAAAAAATCAAGCCTTAAAAACTACTCCAAAATATTATTTGTAATATTGTTACCATATTTTTTTAAGTAGAGCTTGTTCCATTGTTTTCCCGTGAAACCCCTGAACAAACGAATCAAGGTCTTCAGGATGACTAAGCGACGCGAAGGTGAGGTTTTTCAGGGTTGGAGATAAACTCTGCAGGACATCGGCACTCCAGGACCGACGTTATCCCTGCTTTAAACATTTCCTCAGTGGAAAACATCAAAAACATAAACTGCATTCACTGTCCTAAACATTTGGTACAAGTTATTACAGACAGCAGGAATAAGAAGAAAAACGAAATTAGTATTGACGGGCTTTACAAAGTGAAACCAAAAGCGTTTATAAAGATACATTAGCCTTACCTTCTAGAATCACAACGAACATAAATAACAACAATACTATCTTCTTCATGTCGTTGTAGATTTCAGTAAAACATAAAATAAAATGTAGTTTCCGAAGTCGATTGGTTATCGTAATCTGCTACGATGGGTTTCTAAGTGTGTCAGAGTCGCACAGAATCGACTGACAAACCGACTCGAAATAAATATTTTATAAAGACTGACAATTCACTGTACTGCTGAAAAAAAAGATTAAGAGTCTTTATTTTCTATTATTGTTAAATAAAGGCGCACTGAGTTTCTGAGATGGCGGAATATTTCTTCTTCTTCGCTGGATTTTAGCTGCGGCTTGATGCTGCACTACTGCCATCTTCTGGAGACAATTACCTCCTACACAAAGCAACAAGTCAAATCACCTTTATTTAGCCAAAACCAGTCATAAGGATGAATCAAAGAGATTTAGACATCATCTGAAAGCTGAATAAATGAGCTTTCCGTTGATATGGTTTGTTATGATAGGACACTATTTGGTCGAGATACAACTATTAGAACATCTAGAAAAAAATCTAACTATTGAGAAAAAAAACCTTTAAAGTTGACCAAATGAAGTTCTTAGCAATGCATGTTACTAATCAAAAATTACGTTTTGATATATTTACAGTAGGACATTTACAAAATATCTTCATGGAACATAAGCTCTACTTAATGTCCTAATGATTTTTGGCATAAAAGAAAAATCGATCATTTTGACCCATACAATGTATTTTTGGCTATTGCTACAAATATTTCCCTTAAGACTGGTTTTGTGGTCCAGGGTCACATCGCTTTATACAATGCTACACATTATGCCAGAGCAGTTTTACAGTATTAAACAGGAAAATGGTGTCAATAGTGCAAACACAATTAATTTCTGCTGTAGTTTTAAAAAGAGGACAATAATAAACCGTTGACGTTTCGGCTCGTCGTTGATTCACTGACACCATAATCCAGCTCAGTTTAGTTATCTTTTAATAGTGCCTGTGCAATCAAGTCGATAATATTGTTGTTTATTAACATGTCAAATTCTCATCATTAACCCATGAGGTATTTCCTTCCTTGTTCAACATCCTGATAATCATATTCTTTCTATGTATTTATCATGTCCCCTCTCTCTCTCTAGATTCATATTCCCTGCAAATAGCCAAACAACACTCTTTCTGGTATTTCACAATGATCCGAATCCAGTTTGGATGTTTCCCTTTAACATGAAGTGTTTTCCTTGCAGAGCCAACTATTTATTTATATTAAAGATGTCTTTCTTTTGATTCTTAATCCCTTTGTTTTTGCCATTCTTTAATAATTCTTTCCCATACAGTAATCTTCACTTCTAAACTTGAAATAACTATATCTATCATTTCTTTTTTCAAAGCTTGAATGGCTATTTTGTGTAATTTCCTATAATGCAGGGATTTGGTTTAGTTTATTTAACACATTCTCATCCAAACTAGGCAGCAGATACAGATGGATTCCTCAATAAGGTCAAATTGTATTTGTTTTAAATCAAGAAAATAAGTCACAACTGACAGTCAAAGCAATAGCCATGCACACAATAGATACAAACAGTTAGAAACATACAGAGACCACAAATACATTTTCACAAATGGCCCTGACTACAGTAACTTCCACTAAATGTTTCCTGTAATAGCAACAGTGGTCTGGAGGATTCTTGCACCATTTCTCTTTTGTACTTTTCTTTTACCCAATTCTCATATGGGTAACTTCAGAACGTGTATTCTTCTGTTAAATGTAGAAGTTCATTTACTTCATCTGTCCAGGTAAATATATATACAGTATATGAAGGATTTTTCACAGGCTTTTATTTTGAATTAGGGTTGAAGGAAATTCCTGTAAATTTAACAGAAAATGTCCTGGTAATTTTCATTCAGGATATTATCTGTTTTTCTACAGATCATTATTTTCTTACAGTGCATTAATGTAAAGACATGTAGCTGTGTTAAAACATGAGAGACTGTGGTTTAGAAAGAAAGAAAAAAGCAGAATTGGAGTACAACCCACAACTCACACATACTTAACACAGAAGCAGTTTTCATCTCTGTGGACAGTTATACATTTCTCCCTTTCTGAACGGCTAAAGAAAATGTTTCGCTCGTTTGTTCTTTGCTGTTTGTGCTTTTGGCATCTGGTTGGTAAGTTTGAAACATTTCTATGGTTTAAACTGTACCAGAATCATAAATCAAACTAGGCTATCGCTGTGAGATCTACTCTGGTGTCTCGTTGAGTGAATTTGTTTTCTGTTACCCCTTAGCATCAATTGATTGTTTTCATCTGAAGGTATAATATATCTGCAACAAATAACGTTTATGTCTCATCAAAATTACAATCTGAAAAGGATGTAAATCTCTTTCAAAAATCTATTTCAAAATTCAAATGTAGATAATTGTAATGATGAGTCAACAGAGCGGGGATCCATTTGCAGCTTTAATAAGAGTTAACACAGTCGTACAGGCAGTGGTCGGTAACGGTAACAGGGATATCAGAGGAGAGACAAGAGCAGAGTATCAAGGCAGGAAAGAGGGTCAAAAGGCAGGCAGATATCAATCCAAAACGAGAGAAACAGTCCAGAGTCAAAACACAATGATCAAACAGAGAAAGATAAGAACGCTCAGAAATGTCAGCCGGGGCAATACAAGACTTTGCCATGAGTGTGTGAGTGTGTGGCTTAAGGAATCCCATAGATGAGCATCAGGTGAACTAGCAATCCTAGAGTCCTGGTAAAGGATGATGGGAAATGGAGTTCGGAGAGAGAAGTCAATACTCAGGTGATGGTGACCTCTGGTTACCAGGGATTCAGGGATTCGTTACAATAATACAGTATAAGCGGATTTATAGATTTATATCAGTTTGGTATAGGTAATGTATGAATGTTTGTGACAAGAATGTAATACTGTTTATTCAACACGGTGTTCTCTCACATTTTTTTGCTATTGAAATAACTGATCATTGTAAGAGCCAATATTAAAGAATATCATTCTGTTGTGTTTTGATGAACATAAAACTAATCTAATTTGTTGAAACAATGACTGTGTGAAAGTAAATAATATAAAAGGTGAAAAGGGTTTTCTGAAATTCAGAGATCTGTGTGTTGCTTAATTTGTCAACTTTTAGGCACAAAACACAAGCTGACTGATCATGACGATGTTTCTTTGCAATGCTTCACACAAAATGTTGTATAGTTTTCATGATGCCCTTTTATTATAAGTATTTGGTGGCCTAAAACAGTCACTAGAGATGCTGACGTTCAGTTATATGTACTAAAAACACATCTGCTGCTTTTGTGTTTGGTTTTGTAAGGACTTCCTGAAACTTTATTTTTGTAAAGGATCCTTTCCACAGAGATTTATGAGCTGAACTAGACTCGAATCAGCTCAAATACTCACTTTTGTCTTTTAAGAGGATCTTAATTAAAGCCAGAAAGAGTTTTTTCCAAAGCTTGTAATAATTGTAAAACTACAAGCTTAGAGTTACAGCTTGATTCTTCTTCAATAATTCTGATCTGTGACTGAGAAATGTGTTTCTGTTCTTCAGGTGTGTTTGCTGATTCAGATGCAGTCAAGTCAATATCAAAGACGGAGGGAGATTCAGTCACTCTACCATCTGATCTTACTGAAATACAGAAAGATGGGGTGATAACATGGACATTTGGAGATACAGGGGTTCATAAAATAGCTCACATTAATAAAGAAACTAGACACTTCAACACATGTGATGCTGTTCTTGACGGGAGATTCAGAGACAGACTGAAGCTGGATCATCAGACTGGATCTCTGACCATCACAGACACCAGAATCACAGACTCTGGACTTTATCAAGTAACCATCAGCGCCAACAAACAGACCACACACAGATTTAACGTTGCTGTCTATGGTGAGTCACAAGTACATGTTTGATTCTTCTGTTTATTACAGTATATATTAGTAAAACTAAATTTAAGGTGAGATGGTTAGCACTCAATTATTCCCTAAATATTCTTAATGATATTTATTTTAGCTCGTCTGCCTGTTCCTGACATCAGCAGAGACTGTTCTTCATCATCATCATCATCATCATCATCATCATATTGTTCATTGGTGTGTTCAGTGGTGAATGTGGGTCATGTGACTCTCTCCTGGTACAAAGGAAACAGTTTATTGTCCAGCATCAGTGTGTCTGATCTCAGCATCAGTCTCTCTCTACCTCTGGAGGAGGAATATCAGGATAACAACACCTACAGCTGTGTGCTCAACAATCCCATCAGCAACCAGACCACACATCTGGACATCAGTCAACTCTGTCAGCCATGTGCAGGTATATGAATGGTAAAATATCTTGTGACTGTAAAAGCTTCATCTGAAGTAGCATACATGCATTACAAACTCAGCTGTGTGCTGCTCTTTATAGTGTTGATCATAGATCAGACATATTTACTCTACACTAATGACTCTCGTTAGCCGTTTCAACACCAGGTCCACAATCTACTTCAAACTATACTTCACATTCTCCAGGCTCTGAATCTCAGACAGCGCTGATCTCTTCTGCTGTTGCTGGATCTCTGTTGATTGTAGCTGCTGTCGTGATCTACTGGATCTACAGGAGACACAGAAAAACAGACCAAGAAGGCAAGTGTTCATAAGATATATATATATATATATATCTTTTTTTTTTGAAAGAAAGATTTAAGATTGATTTTGTTGTTGTTTTTGTGTCATTATTGTAGGAACAGATCAGACTCGTACTGATGAGATCACTTACGCTGATCCGACATTCTTCAAACAAAAAGCACAGAAACCGGTAAGAGATGTATAACTGTGTTATTAATGCATATTTATTTAACTAGATGTTTATGTCCCATAACCATCCATCCCCTCTTTCTTCTGTAATAATAAAAACAACAATAACAATAATTCTGAATAATATTGTAAACAATCATTTATATTTATAAAAAAAAACTATAATAATACTTTATAATTCTAATACTATTTGTAGTAATTGTTTTTATGAAGTTAATACTTAAGTAAATGCTTAAGTGACATTTAATCAGTAGCGTGTTTAGGCACCACGCAACCCACGCAATGCGTGAACGCAATTTTTACCGATGGGAATTGAGAACCGGCATTTTTTTGGACCGGTGCGTAATTGGGTCAATACTGGACTACCGCTAAGCTTGAGGACAAACAATACTGTTATCGATACCTGCGTTGTTTTATCTCCGTACTTCTGTGTTAATGGCGAATTAGAAGCTGTTCATAAACCGATCTCAAGCTGTCTTCTGTCAGAGGTTTGGCACAGTCTCAAACTCTGTCCAGCGCGTGTCAAATAATTATAATACTGAAGGTGAGGTGAAATTCATAGGCTATTTCTGTATTAAATAACTTATAATATAATTTGAAAACTTTCTGTGAGGCGTAATTTTACAAACATCATTCTCCGCGAGCTCTCTGTTTTTCCCTCTAAAATAAAAAAAATGCGCAAATGGCTTCATATGAAGCTTCATATGACTTCGAAACTCCTGAAGTGTTTCTACTTTTGTGTGCATCATATGCATCAGACGTTCAGCCAGCGGTCCGTGGGTGTGACGTCTGAGGCTGAAGACTACCACACCAAATGTTTGATATGTTAGCAAACAATGCACTTTTGCAACTGTTTAAAAAAAACTAACAGATCTGACATGTTTCTCTTTCTATCTTTGTGTCTTTTAGGGAGTCAAACAGGAGGATGACGTGGTGTACGCAGGCATCGTCTCAAGAAGTTGATTCAATTCCTCATTCTCAATGTTGCAATCCCAGTCAGTACAGTTGAAATGCGTGCTAGAAAGGCAGCTATAGTTACAGAACAGATTATAAAGCTGTCTCTTCTGCATTTATTTCAATGTTTTCACATTTTTATTTGTACAGAAATTATGACGCCACAAAGACGGAAGTCACAGTAGCAGTGTTACTATGTTATTGTTCAGCTGAAACTCATCTAAAATATGTTATGGATGCTACATTTTTGGGATAAAATTAGATCCTAGGCTATATACATTTTACATTTCAATTTAGTCATTTGGCAGACGCTTTTATATATAGTACAAGGAGGTTAGAAAACACAGTTTTCATTAGTGGGAACTCAAGAAAGCAAAGACAGATTGACATGAAATGACATCTAACCATTACCTATTAAAATGTGATGTATTATCATTGTATTTGCATACTAGGCCGATGCATCAATCTTGAACCTTTGTTTAATTAATAGAACTGAACTGAATTGAATTGAAAGCCTCCATTATCATTGTATTTTTCTGCATACATGAAATTAGTAGCACTGCATGTAACTACAGTCAATAAATAAGACTATAGACTGTACAGTGTATACATAGACCGTACAGTACAATTATGAAAATACATACAACAAGTGACCTAGTGATGTACACTGAGCAAATCTAGACAGTACTGTACATCAACCTCTACACTGATAAGAAATATACTGTATTGATATGGAATAAGTGGCAATAGAAGTTAGTAGTAATAATAATAGCAATAATACAAATATATTAAAACATTATATAAACAGATTTCCTTTATCCCCGTCTAGCTAGTTCTAATCTGAACAATGTCTGAAATGTTGTATTACGAGCACTTCCTGTGTTTACTTGCTTCTTTATGATGAATCTCTTGTTCTTGTTCCTCTATTGTGAGTCGATTTGAATAAAAGTGTCTGCTAAATAATAAATATAAATATAGTGAATCATGATTTAAAATCATCAATCACCTCGTGTTTGATCTGTTCTCAGGGCAGTCACTGACCGTCTATCACACAAGCAGATGACCGGTCTGTCACAGAAATAACACTGTATAGTAAAGATGAACTTAGAGGTGATTTGAAGATCCCAGCACACCAGCTATGTGCTCTATTGTAACGCTTATTATTATGCTCTCTCTCTCTCTCTCTCTCGCTCTCTCTCTCTCGCTCTCTCTCTCTCTCTCTCTCTCTCTCTCTCTCTCTCTCGCTCTCTCTCTCTCTCTCTCTCTCGCTCTCTCTCTCTCTCTCTCTCTCTCTCTCTCTCTCTCTCTCTCTCTCTCTCTCTCTCGCTCTCTCTCTCTCTCATAATTTAGTGTATTTAGCCTTTTATAACTTGTCTATAGGATAGTGTAAATTCAGAAAATGATTAGTAAACCTGTTGCTCTAAAGCCATATTACCGTACCTTAATGTTATTGTTTATAGCAAGATGATGGCCATCATTCTTAGGGTGTAAATGCACATTTTAAATACACAAACAGCTTGAGAGTCTGCAGAGTGATGATTTTGTCACAAATATGATCAGAAAACAGATGATTTTAGTGTTTTATTGCAGTGTGTAATGTTCAGTGTGACACTTGAGCAGCTCCATTTATAAGTCAAACTGAAACCTGTTGTGGTTGGATTTCTTTAGCTCTGGAAAGAAATGGGTTTGTATTTTCTGGTGGACAAACAACATATGCATGTAAATCTAAAACTGGACATTTGTGGTTAATGTGTGTTAGCAAGTGTGTGAGTCAACAGCATAGTTTAAAAGCACTTCCGCGTTTTAACTTCCTTGTTTTTAATGTGAAATAAACAACTGAATCAACAAATGCTGAAGCTTAAAAACACAGTCAAATAAAGCTGTTATATTACTGTAGATTATGAAAATAGGCCTATCGTATGTATATGAAATATTAATAATGATATTCTATAGCATATCTATCTGTCTCTAAATAGATCAGCTGTGCTAGTTTCAGTAGTTATTTTCAGCACTAGCAAAACAATGCATAAGTTTATTAGGACGATCTATTCTGTTCTAACTTTACAAAAATAAGTTGTAAAACTTTATGGTAGGCTATGTTTTTCATAGAGACTGCTCTCCTCCCAAAGTTGACCCCAGAGGTCATTTGTGTACGCAGCGTATTACGACCTATAATGACGTTTTGAAATCAAGCGTCCTCTAGCAGCCGTATACGACAGTCTCGTTTGTTTGGTGTGTCGTCATCAGATGACCTTTGACTTTAATCCAATTAAAAAAGGAGACGCCCGACAGACAATTCACCGTATGTCGTTGTCCAGGTGTGTTCATTCATTTATTTTATGGTTTATTTTTTAAGGTAACTTTACCGTTCTGATTTTCTGCAATTAATGTGTAAGCAAGTGCAGTTTGACGTTTTCTTTACAAATCAGTTGTGAATGCCACTGAACAGAGCTGTAGCTCGATCCTGTTTACCATAGTAGCCTACACTTTTTACTATAGTAACTGTCGTTTTACTGTGGTATTTATAGTTAAAACACTGTAAATACAATACGTACAATAGTTTTACCACAGTAGCTTTGGATTAAAGCGTCTGATATGTAAATGTAACTTATTAATGCACACAATTTGTAAAGCACAACACTAACCATGATTTTACTATTATTACTGTTTATTGTGTACTCTTTGTAGTTAAAGCACAGTACACAACACTTATAGACTTTGACAACAGTAACTGTTTTTACTGTGTAATGTTATTATTTGTAGTTAAAGCACATTGACACAACTTTTACCACAGTAACGTAGTTTTAATGTGGTATTTGTAGTTAATCACATAACTCACATAATTTTAGAAACTTAATTTCCTGTGAAGTTGCTTTGCGACGATTGTATCGTAAAAAGCGCTATACAAATAATCTTGAATTGAATTTTAGAGGGCTTTGAAGCCAGCGCAGGTGGAACCGGTGCAGGTGTCCTTGCAGTCAGAGGAACCAGTGCAGGTGGTGTTTTAGAGGGCTGTGAAACCAAAGAGGGGAGGCGTACATCTAAGGGAGAGCATATCCGAAGGTGAGCTTCCATAACATATCTCCTGAGAACAGTTTTGCTGCAATTGGGGCAATGGTAATGAGCCTCGGTTCTGCAGGGCAAATATCAACGACATAATCTTTTGTCTGTAGATAAAGCACAGTATAAAAATCAGGAACAACAACATCAAAGCATCATTAGAAATCAATATTCAATAAAGCTTGAAAAATCAATCAATAGCCAGGTGATGACATAATTAGGTACAGTAACTTTAAAGTCTTTATTTAAATAGTGGTTTACACAGCACAAATTGTTTCAGAGCAGCACACTGTAATGTTTATTTTCAGGATAATTATCTATGACTGTGTTTGAAATGTTGAATAAAGATGCAAAATATGTCAACATTGTACTCTTTTGACCAAAACTTCAAAGGCATGTAATTCTCTTATAATTAATACGTTTTCTTTACAAAGGACAAGTTATTTTGTGTTGGCAGATGCTACGTAATTGTTAATGGTTTTCGTTTGTTTTGAAAGACAAAAAGTACAATCAGAACATATTTTTACAATCTGTAAATAACAATAAATACAAACAAACCAAAAGAACAGCAGCTTACAGTATATATGTGCAAAAAGAAACGTCTGGTTACAAGTACAAACATTTAAAATATTGACCAAATTCAATATAAACACAATGTATAAAATAACTATAACATTTCTGCTATGGTCAGTTATTGTGTTTTGCTGTTCCGTAGCCTGGGTACACCCAAAATCTACGTCGTATCCTTCTTCGTAATCTTAGTAACAAATACAGCGCCTTTCTTCTATCTACAATACGTACTGCACATAAATAAATAAACATGTACAGTGTAAATAAAACAAATACAGTAATATAAAATATTCTAATAATAAATCAAGACCAATTGTATTTGAAGTTAGATTCGAACTTAATTACCCATTCTGTGCAGAAGACGCTGTTCAGCCGCGCGCTGCGAACGCTTCCGGTGTGAAAGCGCGATGTGCGCGCGCTGCTCCTGCTCTCCACCCGCACCGCTTCTGCGCCGCTCACACTTACAGTCTGAAACGGGCGTCGAAACCATAACTTAATTACTAGGTGGGGCTTTTTATCTTCATCTACAAAGGACTATTGTTCTGCTATATATTTGTATCACAAATAATCTACTTGTAGCACTCAGCTTCCTTGCTAAAATTTTGCACCAAATGCTTTGTGAATATTAATAAGAGGAAAACACTAATTTGAGCATTTTACACGCAGTCTATAAACCTTTAAAGCAGACGGCCAGGTTATTTGTATTCATTTCTTTGTCATATTTTTAATTTAAACACACTGGTCTATAGCACAATAGTTTTATGGTTTACTGCACTTTGTTATTGTAGATATAGTTGAAAAATTGTCTGTCACTTTTGCACTCAGTTCTTTTTGTTTATTATACAATTGAGTCATTCTTGAGACATGGGACAAAACATGTTCAGCAATTATATACTATTAGGTTTACAAATAAAAAATATTTTCAATTGTAAATGTTATGGGGATTCATAATAGAATGTCTTTAACATAATTATCCCCTTTAATTTACTTGTATCATTATTATGTGAAATCTATGACACTTGTTGTCTTCTCACTACATCTAAAACAGTGTGTCAACGGAGAAGGGTTCAAGCATTCATATGCTATACAATGTATAAAAATGTTTTTTTTTTATGATGAAAAAAAACTTGTTTTATTAAAAGCAACACTTAAGATATCTCATATCAAAGCAAGGTTGTTTTTCAGTGACACATGCATGATTTATAAGGTTTTAAAGTTGTGTCCCCACTTTTTGTCAACACCGTCAGACATTCATTAAAATGTAATAAAATCAGGGAATATCAGGGGCAGCTGTCACTCTAAAGGACCCCGTCAGCACCGTCCTCCTCTGTAGAGTACATCAGTGTCAGACAGACTCTGGTCAGTTTTATAGTTTTAGAATATTTTCAATCCTTATGTTAATATTTACTCTGCTAAAATCCTCAAAGATTCAAGTCACCATCTTTTCTGTTTACTGCCATCTGGCAAGCGCTTCAGGAGCATGATGGCAAAGACTGAGAGACTGAGGAGGAGCTTCTTCCCTCAGGCCATCAGGCTCCTAAACACAAACTCAGTCTCATAAACTTACAAGATTGTTA
Source organism: Schizopygopsis pylzovi (assembly GCA_027422435.1). Taxonomy (NCBI): domain Eukaryota; kingdom Metazoa; phylum Chordata; class Actinopteri; order Cypriniformes; family Cyprinidae; genus Schizopygopsis; species Schizopygopsis pylzovi. The sequence goes on from JAPDDL010000645.1 coordinate 31,983, forward strand.
ACTGTAACAATCCCCGTATTGCTGCTTTGTGTACATACCCTGAACAACCCGTTTGTGTATATATATATTCCCTTGTGTTATGTTTCATTGTTTTTATTGCTTATGTTTGTTTTTTATTTTATTTTCTATCTTATTATTATTATTTATTTTTTCTTTTTTTTTGCACTTTCCATTGAGCGGACCTGTCCCGTCCTACATTTCACTACTGATTATACCCTGTATGATTGTGTGTGTGACAAATAATAAAGAACCTTGACCTTGAACCTTGTTTGCACATCCCTCTTGTTCATATTACTATTTATTAAGTCCCTGTACACTGTTTTTTTTGCACATCTTATTGTTTTGCACTTTTTATTCCATTGCACATTTTACTCTTATTTCTCTTTTTTTACCATATATATGCTCTTGTGTTGTGTTACTTTTATATATTTGTTTTATTCTTTTGCACTGTCCCCTGAGCGGACCTGATTTCACTACATTTCACTTCTGATTATACCCTGTATAATTTTTTATGTGACAAATAAAGAAACCTTGAACCTTAATAACACCATCTTCCAATTTCTGATAAATTATTTGAAATATTTAGATCATTGTATTCTCCTGAAGCAGGTTCCATTAGCATCTAGCATCAACAGAAAAAAACGAAATGGCTACTTCATGAACTCCATTTGTGTTGTGAAAGAAATGTGACTCTTGAATAAAAGCTTTATAAACAATAACATATAAACAAACATACTCGCTGTTTGTTTTAATACAGTAATTGATTGATTCAGTGTATTTGATATTTAAAAAGATTACAAATTCAGGTTTGGTCACCACCGTCAGATCAATATTTGGATAATATTTCATTATGACATTTTATATTTGTTGTGGAATTGATGGTCACATGTGAAAGTGTAATCTGTCTGAAGTGTAAAAGAATGTGTTTTGAAATGTTAAAAACATCTTGAATGCTGTTAAAGATAAAGTTGAAATTATATTACACAGTCTAAAGTTAAAAAAAGCAAATTTTGTTAAAAAAGAGTACAGTTGGGAGGTTGCATCAAAGCATAGCTCTGTAGCTTAGTACATATAAGATACATAAATGTAGTTTCATTTGCCTGAAAACATTAATTTTTTTTCAATTTTGCACCCTGTTTAGTCCCACTTCTCAAGCATGACTTGAGACTTGATGACACAAGCAAAAAAGGCCCCTAACACTAGCTTGCTCTATTATTTGTATTTATTATGTAATAATAATAAAAACTTGCTGCGTGTACTGCGGTAAGCTACCTGAGTTGAAGC
>JAPDDL010000710.1:0-60631 GCA_027422435.1 Schizopygopsis pylzovi
TCAATGTGGGAAAACATTTTCATGGGCTTCAAACCTAAATAATCACCTGAAAGTTCATTCAAAGGAGAAACCACATTCATGTTCTTTGTGTGGAAAGAGTTTTTCACAGATGCAGAATTTAAAAGCTCATCAGAAGATACACACTGGTGTGAGAGAATATATGTGCTTTCAGTGTGAGAAGACTTTTGTTACAACTTAACATTTGAAACGGCACCAGAGGATCCACACTGGAGAAAAACCTTACATGTGTTCACACTGCGACAGGAGATTCAGTTGGTCAGGAATCCTGAAAACCCACGAGAGGATCCACACTGGAGAGAAACCGTATCACTGCTCTGCATGCGGGAAGAGTTACACTCAATCATCTAATGTATGCATTCATAAAAAAGAAAATTCAGTCCATACTGTAGATAATCTTCAGATCCAGCAATTTCAAGTGTGATATTGCGTCCTCACGAAACATAACACAATAATGCATCTATAAATATAATCTCTTCTGTATAAATCTGTCCTAACAAATAAACATTATCTAAAGTCACAGTATATAAAGTTCATCTTTAAGACCAGCAGTTTCATCTGTAACATTTTTGTGTGCTTCAGCCTCTGAAGAATCACCTGAAAGTTCATACAAAGGAAAAACCACATTCATATTTTTTCACACACTGGATAGAAACCTTAAAAGTGAGATTCAGATCAACTCAAAGATGGAGTTCCTCCCCAAAGAACAATATCTAAAAAGTTGTTAAAAATTCCCGTATATATTTTGTTTCATGTTATTAATTATATAATTGTGTTTTCTTATGAGTTTCATGCATCACTTTAATTTGTTCAGACTTTTATTAAGAAAAGTAGTGCTGTTTTATTTTTATTCTTTTACATGTGCAAAATGTTCTTGTTCTGGAATTTGAAGAAGTGACATTTTTGAACTGATGTTTAATTTTTTATCCTGTTTTTATTGTTTTTAAATCAAGTAGATATTCTTCTGGGATTTAGAAAACCCATCAATATACTGTAGCATTGCAACTGGCCCTACTTTGCTTCCCTTATAAGGGATTGGCACCAGAACCAGGTATAATCTGTTTGAAATTAAGAAAAAACTTTTTATTTAATAAAATGACAATTTATTAATGGTATCTTGTGAATTGCGTCTCACTAACCATTTCTGTACAGTATTATATAATCTATGTTGCATCTTTGCAATTTGCAGTCCAGATTATTGTGCTGCATTCCGTCTACCTTTCCTACCCAGAGCTTTTGTTCCTCCGTAAAGTCCAAACACAACATTGTAGTATCTCAGAGTGAATCAGACCGTGATAATGTGACCAGAACTGAAACTGACCAAGAAGATTAATTACACAGGAGGCCCCGAGTCCACATTTAGGACCAGAAAATTTGAGATTCTGTGAGATTCTGTCATGTAACACCACCAAGACTGTAACGGATTTTACATTTGATAAATTAATTCAGTTTCTTTTGAAGGCTATTATTCAATCAAGTTTTCACTTTTATTATTATTATTTTTGAGTAGCTTATCATTGAGTAAACATCACCTTTTTATTAATACATTGTCTTTACTTTAGAACTTTTATCAACAAATTGTATTGTCTGCTGGCTGTATTTGCATCCAAATGTTTTTAAAATATTTGTATCTATATCTGAATGTCATTAAATATTATGTATGGATTTTGGACTTTCTGGTTTAAATTTCTAAATTTTCTCAAAGTTTTACATTTACATTTAGTCATTTAAAAGTCGCTTTTATCCAAATAAGTGACTTACAAATAAGGACAATGGAAGCAATCAAAATCAACAAAAGACCAAGTGTTTTTAGGTGCCAAGAAAATTTCACCGCACACCTGACTGAGACTGAATGACTGGCTGTCTACATCAATCTGTTTCGCCCTTATTTGTCCGTGATGTGTTACTTAGAGATGTTTTGTCATACGCGCGTGTGATAAACATTGGTGATTATCTGGAAAGGTTTTTTTTAAAGCATTATCCATCACTTTCAACTCAGGAAGTCCCTAAGTGACACATAATGAACACCCAGGTTCAGTCATGTGACAATGTGTGCATTTTTTGTTGCCATGGCAACATTTCCAAAATGGTGTCCTGTCTGGTTAGCACATGTTGCAGTGTCAGACATTTTTTAAACGCTTGTTTTTGTTACTAAAGTTATGTTTAAATTAGGGCTATCAATCGATTAAAATATTTAATCGTGATTAATCGCATGATTGTCATGAGTAAACTCGTGATTAATCGCGATTAATCACACCTTTTTATTTGTTCTAAATGTACCTTAAATTAATATTTTTCAAGTTTGTAACACTCTAATCAACATGTGCATGGACAAATATGGATGCTTTTTGCAAATGTATGTTTATTATTATTGAAACCATAGTCAACATAGAGCATGAAGACTAGGCATGTTTCAAAGGTCATAGATGTTTTTCAAAGAACTTGTACATGTCTATTAGACACATGAAAAAATAAAGGCAAGGTTCCCATTACTTCTATTTCTTTGCACTGAGCAATACTTACACAAACCTGTTTACATTTCTGCAGGACAGGGCAGCTCTTCTTCTGAACATGCAAAATGTACATAGCCTATATTGTTTATTATTACATTTGTTTGCCTCTCTGTGCCCACATACTGTATTTTGATGCAGCTAAATTCTCAATAAAACAGTTTGCATTGATATATTTTACTGTTTCTGTTGTCAGACAACGGAATGGATATGAAAAAGTGATTGAAACGCGACCCATTAAGACTATATAACTATCTCTCCTTTACAAGATGTTAATCTGCACAAAAATCCTTATAATCGAGACGTTGTCTGGTGAAATAAAATACCCATAAGATAATGACAATAGCTGTGCTGTGATTTTGGCTATACTTGCATGTAATTTAGAGAAGCAAGCAACATAATATCTGTATTTATTAACCCTAACTGTCTGTGCAAGAAACTGAACAGTATTTATATATATTTGTACCCCTGATCCGACGCACGGATATCGTCAGTAGCCACAGGGTTTAATTTGGTTTTGTCTGTGTATGCTTTTTTTTTCCCTCAAAGCCGTGAGCCGTGAGTTTTCCTTTTTGGGTGAACTATCCCTTTAAGAAAAATGGTAATGAGCTGCTCAATTAATTTAGCTGATTCAATTATTTTAGTGTTATATATTTTCTGCTGCTCATTTCAAAGTATATTTTAACAAATCTACATGCACGTTTAACATGTTGACCTCCAGTGTGAGTAGAGGTTTATTTTTATTAAAAAAACAATATTAAAAATATTTCTGGGTAAACCTGAAAAGGTAAAATTTGATATGGTACAAAAGAGTTGTTGTAAAACTTAGTTCACAGTTATGTGGTTTTGAAATATTTTGTGGCAAAGCAAATAAAATACTGTATTATTTGTAACTGTATTACTGTAATACTGTATTACTTATAACCATATAACTTATGAGAAATGTTTTTGTTTTATCTTCCCAGAAAAGTAATCATTTTTATACATGTTGTGGAAAAGCAAATAAACAGAAAAAAAATGTTTAGCAAAAAAAAAAAAAAAATTAAATGCATTTTTTTTTATTGAGAAATAAACGCACAATGTAACATATATGTAACATGAAAAAAATATCACAAACGCCCAATATGTCATATATGTAACATTACAGATATTTCACAAGGAGGGGTTGTATTTAAAAAAAAAACTGCAGAAATATGTTATAAGTGATCCATTTGGTTTGATTTATATGCCCCAGAATTTTCATAAAAGGACAAATTGGTCCGGGTTATTATGGGTTCATTTTAATATGGCACTTTTTTATATATATAATCTACCATTGAGCTCGGCTCGCGGCGATGACGTCATCACTCGAGCGCGCTCACACGGCCAGCGTCGAGTCTCGTGAGTACTTCACGCGTTTATTTACAAGATTATAAAATACTCTTTAACGGTTTATTAAAGCAATATTTACGAGGTTATTTCGGAGTTGTTTGGTTTCTGAAGTTGTTGACTAAAATATTTATCACAGCTAGTGATGAGCATGTGAGGGAAAATGTTCAGATTTGAGAGAAGTCGTTTTTATGATTGTTTAGATGTTTGGAGTGATAATGTTGCTGGTACTGAATACACTTTATTTTTAAAGGTTTTATAATTTGTCAGTTTCTGGACATACCGAAAAGATGTTAGCTAGTTACTTTATTGCTAAGAATGCAGTTATTTAGCATTTCCAACTATTTTTAGATCTATGCAAACATGTTGGTTGATGTAAGTGATGTCATTAGTGTCTGTCTTTATAGATATATATTCTATATCATTTTATGAGACAATAATATTATATTTTAATAGAGCAGTTGTATAGTTTTTCAGCAAATAATCAGCTTCTTCCCACAAATACTATTATTTAAAGCGAGATGATCCTGAATGGCTTGTTAAATTAGTGTTTAAAGTCGGAGGCTCATCAATATTATCCTCTTTAAATCATGTCAATTGATCCTGTTTTCACCTCACCTCACCACTAAGCTGAATTACAGCGGAGGCCCCGAGTCCACATTTAGGACCAGAAAATTAGAGATTATGTCATGTGACCACAGCAAAACTGAAGCCGAGTTTACATTTAATTAATTAATTCAGTTTCTTTTGTAGCCTATTATTTACCCGAATACTGCTGTTAGACCTCACTGAAACACTTTGTCTAAAAAGCATTGTTTAGGCCTACTTAACTTGTGTTGTTGTTGTTATTTTATTTATACTTTGCTTCTGTTCTTATTGTATTACTGTCTTCAGTGATTGTTTGAGGACTTTTTACTTACATTGATTAGTTTAGTATTAGTTGTTTCATGGAGTATCAAAGCTATATAAATAAATGTAAAAAAATAGAACTGATGAGAATAAGGAAGATCGCGAGTAGTTCTGTTAAAAACTCGTATCCATCTCTTCTTGTAAGTCAGTACGAAGAGACCAATCAACTTAGTTTTCATTTTTGCTTGTTTTTTTTGTATTTTTATTTATTTCTTGCTTTGAGTAATCATTGAGTAAATGCAAAAAAATGTATTAATACGTTATCTTTAGTTTATAAATTTCATCAACACGTTTTATTGTCTGCTGACTGTATTTCCATCAGGATTATATACAGGTGCTGGTCATATAATTAGAATATCATCAAAAAGTTTATTTATTTCACTAATTCCATTCAAAAAGTGAAACTTGTATAATGTATACACATTCATTCCACACAGACTGATATATTTCAAGTGTTTATTTCTTTTAATTTTGATGATTATAACTGACAACTAATGAAAACCCCAATTCGTACCCGTGAAGACCTCTAGTTCCAACTCCGGACGGCATAATAGCTAAAAGCGGACTCCCCTTGTTTTGTGCGATTCCTTGGTATTTCTAACTGACTCGATCCTAATGATCGGAGGGGTCTGTTAGGTTTATATTCATTGAGCATATCTGCAATGTATTTAGATCCTATGCCATTGAGTGATTAATAAACGAGTAAAAGTACTTTAAAATCAATCATAAATGTAACTGAAGCCAGTGTAAGGACCTGAGGACTGGTGTGATATGCTCAGATGTTCTGGTTCTAGTCAGTATCCTGGCAGCAGTGTTCTGGATGAGCTGCAGCTGTCTAATGGACTTCTTTGGAAGGAGACCATTACAGTAATCCACCCTGCTGGTGATAAAGGCATGAACAAGTTTCTCCAAGTCTTGACTGAAAACAAAAAGTCTAATTATTGCGATGTTTTTGAGATGATATATGCTGATTTAGTTGGTTGACCCTTAGAATCAAGGTATGCATTCACCTTGAGAACTTCATCTTTGTTTCCAAATTCAATGACTTCAGTTTTCTCCTTGTTTAACTGAAGAAAGTTACGGCACATCCAACTGTTAATTTCAACAATGCAATGGCAGAGGGAGTCAATGGGGCTATAGTCATTTGGAGATAAGGCTAGGTAAATCTGGGTATCATCAGCATAGCTGTGATAGGCAATTTGGTTCTTTCTCATTAATTGACTTAGTTGGGAGCATATACAGGCTAAACGAGAGCGGTGCAAGAATTGAGCCTTGAGGGACTCCGCATGTCATGGACGTTTACTGAGACTTATACTTGCATAATAACCTCTCCTTCTAAGTATGACCTGAACCTTTTGAGTACCATCCCAGAAAGCCTGAACCCAGTTTTCCAGTCTCTTTAGAACAGGGGTAGGCAACGTCGGTCCGGGAGTGCCGATGTCCTGCAGAGTTTAGCTCCAACCCTGAAAAAAACCTCACCTGCCTGTAGCCCTAGTAATCCTGAAGACCTTAATTAGCTTGTTCAGGTGTGTTTGATTAGGGTTGGAACTAAACTCTACAGGACAGCGGCACTCCAGGACCGACGTTGCCACCCCTCCTCTAGAAGTATGTTATGATAGACCATGTCAAACGCAGCACTAAGATCTAGTAGTATCATGTCAATCATGGCCTCCTAATAATCCCACATCTGAAACTAAATAACTGGCGCTGTTGTACTGTGGCTGCCGTCGCATCATCCAGGTGTTGATGAGAGACCTCCCACATGGTTGTAAAGCCCTTTGGGTGTACGGCAATACACAATAAAGTGCTATGTAAATGTGTCATTAAGTCATTAAATTAAATATAAAACATTGTACAATTTACAGTATTACTGGATATATAGATTAGGTAAACATAAATGCTTAAAATGTGTGAATTAGTATAACAAGTAAATAAGTAACTGGTTTATTATTGAATTTGACAGATCAGCTCCTCCTACAGCAGTCACACCTTCAGTGAATTCCCATCAGTCTACAAGTGAAGACGAGCATCAGAGCATCCGTCTGAAGTGAAATCTGCAGAGACAGAGTTTATTGAAAGACAGCAGAATGAATCACACTGAAGAACAAACAGGTTGGTGTTTATTCTTGATGCTTCAGTGATGATGAACATTAAGGTTGTAATGCATCAAACAGTTGCTTTACAACAGTTGTCAGGTTATTATTTGTTGTAACAAAAAAAAGAGAGAGAGAGAACTGTGAAATAATAGAGTTGATGCGGCAAATAATAAGGGCACTTTCTATAAATTTGTGGAGTTGATTTAATATATTTAATAGTTCTCACTTATAAAAAAACGTGCCCTAAGTGCAAATAGCCCACCTTGTTGGTAAAAGCTATTTACACTAACGGGTTATTGGGATAGTCAACATTGTAAAATACGCTTGTTTAATATATTTGCCAAACTTTTTTCCTCCCTTTTTCAAACCTCATATTGCATCGGAAAGGCATTTGTTTTCAATAGAAATTATTAAAATAATAAAAAAGTTGAAAATAAAGTATAAACAATGTAAACAATGTACCTCACTCCAGGAAAGTTTCAGAGGCATATCATTTATACAAATGAACAATAAAAAATATTGTGTAAGCAGTTTTCTACTTTCCACTGTTATAGCAGGGTTCACTTTTATGTATTTTCACGTTTCTCTCTGATTTACTGAAAATGTATCATTTTACTATAATTTTCAGAGTTGATTGAAGAAAACGAGGAGAATGAGGAACTGAACGAAGAGGAGAAACATGTCAAAACAGGAGAAAAACCTTTTAGTCGCTCTCAAACCAAACAGAAAGATTTAAAGAAAAGAAGAGACAAGAAATCATTCACCTGCACTCAGTGTGGAACGAGTTTGACAAGCAAACAGAGTCTCAAGATTCACATGAGGATCCACACTGGAGAGAAACCGTTCACATGTGATCAGTGCGGAAAGAGATTCACACAATCATCAACCCTTAAGGATCACAAGAAGATTCACACCAGAGAGAAGCTGCATGAATGTGATCAATGCGGAAAAACATTTTTAAGAGCTTCATACCTGAAGAATCACATGAAAGTTCATTCAAAGAAGAAACAACATTCATGTTCTTTCTGTGAAAAACGTTTTTCAGACCTGGGGAATTTAAAAGCTCATCAGAAGATACACACTGGTGTGAGAGAATATATGTGCTTTGAGTGTGAGAAGACTTTTATTAGAGCTGAACATTTAAAACGGCACCAGAGGATTCACACTGGAGAGAAACCTTACAAGTGTTCACACTGCAACAAGAGATTCATTCAGTCAGGATCTCTGAAAAAACATGAGAGGATCCACACTGGAGAGAAACCATACAAGTGTTCACACTGCGACAAGAGATTCAGTCAGACAGAACATCTGAAAAAACACGAGAGGATCCACACTGGAGAGAAACCGTATCACTGCACTGCATGCAGGAAGAGTTACAATCGTTCATCTAATCTACTCAATCATACAAAAAGGATTCACGGTAAGTAGATCATCTTCAGATCCAGTACTTTCAGGTCTGATGTCACGTCCTTACCGAACATGACATGACAATGTATCAAGCATTAAAATCTCTTCTGTATAAATCTGTTTTAACAAAGAAACATCATCTAAACTCACAGTGAATAAAGGTTATTTTTAATATTCGTTTTTTAGGGCTTCAGGCCTGAAGAGTCATCTGAAAGTTTCATTCATCACTTGTAGTTTGTTTACTCTTTATATGAAGGGTAGTGTTTTTTGTAACATTTTTGTAAAACGTTCTTGTTCTGGAAGCTGAAGAAGAGGCTGTAACACTTTTGAACTGACCTGTATTTTTACTAGAGCTGAAACTGACCAAGAAGTCCACATTTAGGACCTTAAAATCAGATATATTTTACGTGTGATTCATTCAGTTTCTTTTGTTTACCTGAATACTGCTCTTAGACCTCACTGAACAACTTTGTCTAAAAAGTCAGATTATTGTCAGATTATTATTTGTTGTAACAAAAAAGAGCGAAAGAGAGAGAGCTGTGCAATAATAAGAGTTGAAGCAGCAAATAATAAGGGCACTTTCTATAAATTTGTGGAGTTGATTTAATATATTTAATAGTTCTCACTTATAAAAAAAGTGCACTAAGTGCAAATAGCCCACCTTGTTGACAAAAGCTATTTACACTACTCCACCCACCAACGTGTGATTGGGATAGTCAACATTGTAAAATACCTTGTTTAATATTTTACCAAACTTTTTTCCTCCCTTTTTCAAACCTCATATTGCATCGGAAAGGCATTTGTTTTCAATAGAAATTATTAAAATAATAAAAAGTTGAAAATAAAGTATAAACAATGTAAACAATGTACCTCACTCCAGGAAAGTTTCAGAGGCATATCATTTATAAAAATGAACAATAAAAAATATTGTGTAAGCATTTTCTACTTTCCACTGTTACAGCAGGGTTCACTTTTATGTATTTTCACGTTTCTCTCTGATTTACTGAAAATGTATCATTTTACTATAATTTTCAGAGTTGATTGAAGAAAACGAGGAGAATGAGGAACTGAAGAAGAGGAGAAACATGTCAAAACGGAGAAAAACCTTTTAGTCGCTCTCAAACCAAACAGAAAGATTTAAAGAAAAGAAGAGACAGAAATCATTCACCTGCACTCAGTGTGGAAAGAGTTTGACAAGCAAACAGAGTCTCAAGATTCACATGAGGATCCACACTGGAGAGAAACCGTTCACATGTGATCAGTGCGGGAAGAGATTCACACAATCATTAACCCTTAAGGATCACAAGAAGATTCACACCAGAGAGAAGCTGCATGAATGTGATCAATGCGGAAAAACATTTTTAAGAGCTTCATACCTGAAGAATCACATGAAAGTTCATTCAAAGAAGAAACAACATTCATGTTCTTTCTGTGAAAAACGTTTTTCAGACCTGGGGAATTTAAAAGCTCATCAGAAGAGACACACTGGTGTGAGAGAATATATGTGCTTTGATTGTGAGAAGACTTTTATTAGAGCTGAACATTTAAAACGGCACCAGAGGATTCATACTGGAGAGAAACCTTACAAGTGTTCACACTGCAACAAGAGATTCATTCAGTCAGGATCTCTGAAAAAACATGAGAGGATCCACACTGGAGAGAAACCATACAAGTGTTCACACTGCGACAAGAGATTCAGTCAGACAGAACATCTGAAAAAACACGAGAGGATCCACACTGGAGAGAAACCGTATCACTGCACTGCATGCAGGAAGAGTTACAATCGTTCATCTAATCTACTCAATCATACAAAAAGGATTCACGGTAAGTAGATCATCTTCAGATCCAGTACTTTCAGGTCTGATGTCACGTCCTTACCGAACATGACATGACAATGTATCAAGCATTAAAATCTCTTCTGTATAAATCTGTTTTAACAAAGAAACATCATCTAAACTCACAGTGAATAAAGGTTATTTTTAATATTCGTTTTTTAGGGCTTCAGGCCTGAAGAGTCATCTGAAAGTTTCATTCATCACTTGTAGTTTGTTTACTCTTTATATGAAGGGTAGTGTTTTTTGTAACATTTTTGTAAAACGTTCTTGTTCTGGAAGCTGAAGAAGAGGCTGTAACACTTTTGAACTGACCTGTATTTTTACTAGAGCTGAAACTGACCAAGAAGTCCACATTTAGGACCTTAAAATCAGAGATATTTTACGTGTGATTCATTCATTCAGTTTCTTTTGTTTACCTGAATACTGCTGTTAGACCTCACTGAACAACTTTGTCTAAAAAGTCAGATTATTGTCAGATTATTATTTGTTGTAACAAAAAAGAGCGAAAGAGAGAGAGCTGTGCAATAATAAGAGTTGAAGCAGCAAATAATAAGGGCACTTTCTATAAATTTGTGGAGTTGATTTAATATATTTAATAGTTCTCACTTATAAAAAAACGTGCACTAAGTGCAAATAGCCCACCTTGTTGACAAAAGCTATTTACACTACTCCACCCACCAACGTGTGATTGGGATAGTCAACATTGTAAAATACGCTTGTTTAATATTTTACCAAACTTTTTTCCTCCCTTTTTCAAACCTCATATTGCATCGGAAAGGCATTTGTTTTCAATAGAAATTATTAAAATAATCAAAACGTTGAAAATAAAGTATAAACAATGTAAACAATGTACCTCACTCCAGGAAAGTTTCAGAGGCATATCATTTATAAAAATGAACAATAAAAAATATTGTGTAAGCAATTTTCTACTTTCCACTGTTACAGCAGGGTTCACTTTTATGTATTTTCACGTTTCTCTCTGATTTACTGAAAATGTATCATTTTACTATAATTTTCAGAGTTGATTGAAGAAAACGAGGAGAATGAGGAACTGAATGAAGAGGAGAAACATGTCAAAACTGTAGAAAAACCTTTGAGTCGCTCTCAAACCAAACAGAAAGATTTAAAGAAAAGAAGAGACACGAAATCATTCACCTGCACTCAGTGTGGAAAGAGTTTGACAAGCAAACAGAGTCTCAAGATTCACATGAGGATCCACACTGGAGAGAAACCGTTCACATGTGATCAGTGCGGGAAGAGATTCACACAATCATTAACCCTTAAGGATCACAAGAAGATTCACACCAGAGAGAAGCTGCATGAATGTGATCAATGCGGAAAAACATTTTTAAGAGCTTCATACCTGAAGAATCACATGAAAGTTCATTCAAAGAAGAAACAACATTCATGTTCTTTCTGTGAAAAACGTTTTTCAGACCTGGGGAATTTAAAAGCTCATCAGAAGAGACACACTGGTGTGAGAGAATATATGTGCTTTGATTGTGAGAAGACTTTTATTAGAGCTGAACATTTAAAACGGCACCAGAGGATTCATACTGGAGAGAAACCTTACAAGTGTTCACACTGCGACAAGAGATTCAATCAGTCAGGATCTCTGAAATCACACGAGAGGATCCACACTGGAGAGAAACCGTATCACTGCACTGCATGCGGGAAGAGTTACAGACATTCATCTTCTCTACTCAAGCATACAAAAAGGATTCACGGTAAGTAGATCATCTTCAGATCCAGTACTTTCAGGTCTGATGTCACGTCCTTACCGAACATGACATGATAATGTATCAAGCATTAAAATCTCTTCTGTATAAATCTGTTTTAACAAAGAAACATCATCTAAACTCACAGTGAATAAAGGTTATTTTTTACATTCGTTTTTTAGGGCTTCAGGCCTGAAGAGTCATCTGAAAGTTTCATTCATCACTTGTAGTTTGTTTACTCTTTATATGAAGGGTAGTGTTTTTTTTAACGTTTTTGTAAAACGTTCTTGTTCTGGAAGCTGAAGAAGAGGCTGTAACACTTTTGAACTGACCTGTATTTTTACTAGAGCTGAAACTGACCAAGAAGTCCACATTTAGGACCTTAAAATCAGAGATATTTTACATGTGATTCATTCATTCAGTTTCTTTTGTTTACCTGAATACTGCTGTTAGACCTCACTGAACAACTTTGTCTAAAAAGCATCGTTTACTTCACTTGTTTGTACTTTGCTTCTGCTCTTATTGTATTATTGCCTTCAGTGATTGATTGAGGACTTTTTGCTTTTATTGGTTAGTTTAATATTGGTATTTAGTTGTTTTATGAAGTATCAAAGCTATATAATAAAAGTAAATAAAAAATAACTGATAAGAATACCATAAAAGTACCAGGTCGATAATCGTAAGAGTAGTAATAGCCTACTGTTAAAAAAACGTTATATATATCTCTTCTAGCAAAAAGGAGAGATCAGTCAATTTAATTTGTACATTTACTTGGAAATTATTACTAATATTATTATATATTTGTTTTATTTGCTTTGCATGATCATTGAGAAAATTGTACCTTTTTATTAATACGTTATCTTTAGTTTATACATTTCATCAACAAGGTTTATTGCCTGCTGACTGTATTTCCATTATGATTTATTTGTTTATTTATTTTTAAATATAATTTAATCACCAAGAAGTATTTTGTTTGCCATTTGGACTTTGTTTGAAACTTCTCAATAAAGCTTTTAAGTGCCAAAGAAACAATTTCACCCCACAACTGACTGAGACTACATCAGTAACTTTTTCACCCTTATTTTTCTGTGATGTGTTGTTTTATAGATGTTTTGATATTTTAATTAGTATTTGGCACTTTTTTGATGATCTACAATAAGGTGACCAGATTTCTGATATGAAAACCGGGTACATTTCTTAATTCAGTGGTCAAAATATAACAGAAATCTCACTTGTGATGACTAATGTACTTCCTCTACAGTCAAAAATCTGGGTGTTATATTAGACCGCAACCTATCTTTTGAAAATAATATTTCCCATGTTGCAAAAACAGCATCCTTCCATCTTAGAAACATTCATGACCTCTAGACTGGACTATTGTAATGCACTGCTAGGTGGTTGTCCTGCATCTTCAATAAACAAGCTACAGATAGTACAAAATGCTGTGGCTAGAGTGCTTACCAGGTCAAGAAAATATGATCATATTACTCCCAATTTTACAGTCTCTGCACTGGCTACCTATTAAGTTTCGTATCAGCTATGAAATATTATTACTTGCCTATAAGGCCCTAAATGATTTAGCTCCTGTGTACCTAACTAGTCTTCTATCATGCTACAATCCAACACGCTCCCTAAGGTCATAAACTCTGGACTCTTGGAAGTACCTCGGATAGCAAAGTCCACTAAAGGAGGCAGAACTTTTTCATATTTGGCTCCCAAACTCTGGAATAGCCTTCCTGATAACGTTCGTGGCTCAGACACACTCTCTCTGTTTAAATCTAGATTAAAGACACATCTCTTTAGCCAAGCATTCATATAATTCAGAAGCCAACCATCAGCGATTATTCTGAATTAACCAAATGTTGCCATAAGTTAATTATATTGAGTTTCTACAATATAAATCTATTTTAGAAACTTAATTTCCTGTGAAGTTGCTTTGCAACGATTGTATCGTAAAAAGTGCTATACAAATAATCTTAAATTGAATTGAACAGTCCTAATTTTTTTATCAGTTATTTAAGACGAAAATTCTTACATTTAGGGGACTCTCTGGATGATCTGGCCGCAGTGTGATCTGGGTACCCCTTGGTTTCAAGTAAGCTTGCGAAAATGCTTGGTTTTAAGGGGTATCTACCACTGCCCCTTAGCCCTACCCCTCGATCAAAATGAGAATTGTGATAGCCCTTACTCTCACGTGAACGCACAAAACTAAGGGGAAGGGGTAAGACAGAGAATTGGGATTCACCCTTAATCTTAAGTGTCAGTCTTAGAGATGATTCACGACACTTTGCTGTGCCACAAACGGGATTTTGGATGTCAACATACGCATGGACCAATCACTGAAAAGATTTCCTCAATTAAGAATATTCTCAGATAAATTCAAATTGAATGGTTAAACTCCTAATCGAGTTTACATTCAACACACATTTGACAATACATAATTTTCAAGAGTATACATTATGGTAAGTGTATTAAAGGTTCCTGCAAGAGGGGCTTTTATTATGAAACTGTAGTAGTATTACGGAAGAGGGAAGTATAGTTCATTGAGCTGCTGTTGTTTGCTGTGTTCGTGTGATCTGTCACTGTCTGAAAGGATGATTATTCTAGTTTGTTTGTGGTGACTGCTGCAGATTTATCATCAAGGTGTTAGTCACTGACCGCAAAAATATCTACACCTTTCATTTTATATCTGTGGCCCTACTTTTCTCTGCCAATACACCATCTAAAGCTGATTACCTGTCTCCTCATTATTGGTGCTCTGACCGGCACCCAGGGGGGTTTACTCATCAACTACCCAATCAAAACCTAACAGTCCAAAAGATCTCTACAACAAAGTGGTCCTTCGAGCTGGATAGAGTATTCCCGTCTGACATAATGGATCCTGATGAGGAGATGGTTGGAGGTGCTCACCCTAAACGCCATACTCGTCCTCCTGCTTACCTACAGCAGTATGAAGTACAGTATGCACGAGGCAGACCTGTTGCTGAGTGTGATGTCACTCACTCCTGGGAGGCACCTGTCCTCCCCCATCATTCCAGCCTTACGCCACTCCACCTGGTGGTGACCTGGTCTGTTCTAATGGCTCACAGATCATGTCCTCAGGTTATCAGCCTACACAGCATGCTGAATTCCATCAACCATCCTTCTCCTCACCTAGAGTGGCTGGTTTCATTACTCCTGCACACGATAGAGAGCTACAGAACCTGCGTCATGAACATGCACAGCTAATGCAGATTCATCAGGCTTTCCAGGTAGACCTGAACGAGCTGAGAGAAGTCCGTGCTTACCAATGACCAGGTCAGGACATGGATTAGCAGTAACAACCGTTCTTGGCGCTGTGCTAGGGCACACCATGCTGCTCAATGTGACCTTAAAAAGCCCTGCAACGTCTGCCAAGGCAGCCATCTCCGCCCTCTTCATGAAGTGAATGTCAGTCAATCCCAGAAGGAGGATTTGACTAACCTGAAAAAGAGCTGCCTGACGAATTCCTCTCCAGATAGATTCCTCCTGGATAAACCCTCGGTCAAAGGGCGGGTTATGCTCAAATTGGTTCCAGTGAATCTGCATTATGAAGATCGAACCTTGGACACATTTGCTCTTCTTGATGATGGGTTGGAGAGGACCATTCTTCTCTCCACTGCAGTCAAGGTCTTGGGCATTCCGGGTGTCCAAGAAGACCTTCCGTTGCGGACAGTGAGAGATGATATCCAGGTCATTCAGGGTTGCTCTATTTCCTTTCACATCTCTTCACTTTGTAAACCTCAGGCCAGTTATAAGATCAGTAATTCCTTCACTGCCGATTGTCTTAACCTGTCTCACCAATCTTACCCTGTAGAACACCTACAACAGAAGTACAGACATCTGCGTGGTCTCCCGATCCGTACACTTACGGATGTCCAACCTTTACTTCTCATCGGCTCTGATCAGCCCCATCTCATAACCCTGAACGAGCCTGTTCGATGGGGCGACCGGGGTGTGCCAACTGCAGTTTACACACGCCTAGGATGGACGCCGGACATGGTCCTATACCTTCCATGGGGTGTCCTCCTACTCCACGGCAATGCCTGCTAGACTCCATAGCTCCAATTCATGACGAACTACTTCGGAATGTTCAACAACTGTGGCAGTTGGATACAGTTCCACAGTGGGAGGGAAAAGAGGTAACACGGTCCAAGCAGGATCGTTGTATTGTTGTTGAATAGAGGATCAGGAGGCACTTCAGCTGCTTGACCGTAAGACTCTCATCTTGGAGATGGAGGGAATCTATCGGTTAGCTACACCCCTACTGTGGTGAAAGGACATGCCTTTGTTGAGTGCACCTAAAGAATCAGTCCTACCTACCCTTCGTAGTGTTGAGAGGCGTCTGCTGAAGGACCCTGTAAAAGCTAAAGTCTATGAAGAGGAGATGAGAAAACTCATTGAGACAGGAGCTGTTTGGGAGGTGACAGATCTTATACCTGACTCTCCTGAATGTTGGTACATCCCCCATCACCTTGTTAGTCACAATGGAAAGTTCTGTCTTGTCTTTAACTGCTCCTATCAGTACCAAGGACAAAGCCTCAATCAGTACCTGTTGCCAGGACCCACCCTCGGAGCCTCACTGTTGGGCGTCCTTATCCGTTTCAGAGAACATCCTGTGGCTGTGAGTGGAGATATTAAGGCGATGTTTCATCAGGTGCGCCTTATACCTGAGGACTGTCCCTTACTCCGTTTCCTTTGGCGGAACCTGAAAATGGATGAGGCACCCAAGTTTCTTGAATGGCAGGTCCTGCCCATCGGTACGACCTCCAGTCCGTGCTGTGCCACTTATGCACTGCAACGCCATGTCCGGCAACACCACCTGACTGATGAGGCAATTCGGTTTTCAGTGGAGAGGTGTTTCTATGTCGGTAATTGCCTGCAGAGTCTGCCTACTGCAGATGAGGCTCGGAAATTGATTGATCGACTAAGGAATATCCTTTCTGGAGCTGGATTCGAAATTCGCCAGTGGGCCTGCAATGATCCTACTGTGCTAAGTCATCTACCAGCCGATGCCAGAACTGCAAGTGTGGAGCTGTGGTTGACACAGGAGAAATCAGACATCCCTGAATCTACACTAGGTCTGAGCTGGAACTGGCAGACAGATTCTTTGTCCTACAAATACTGACCTGTGACATACAAGACTCCAACTTTGAGGAACATTTATAAGGTCCTAGCTACCCAGTACGACCCCCTTGGATGGCTTTTACCTTATACAACTCGGGTGAAAGTCATCATTAGGCAATTATGGAACAAGGAGAGAGGGTGGGATGACCCCAGCCTACCACCTGAGCTCCTTCAGTCCTGGAGTGCATGGGAGGAGGAACTCCGATACCTTCCTTGTATCTCCTTTCCTCGCACTTATGTCCCTCCTGAGGTTGGGATGGATGGTGTTATCCATGAGGTACATATCTTTTCGGATGCCTCTGAGCAGGCATATGGAGTGGTGGCTTACCTCCGGACTACCGGCCAAGGTGGTGAGACTTACCTGTCCTTCATCATAGCACACTCCAGCATCAATCCTAAACGAGCTCACTCGATTCCAAAACTGGAACTCTGTGGAAGTCTAGTCGCGGCACAGTTGGCTAAGTTACTAGAGAATGAGTTAACACTATATGTCCAGTGCATTTCCCTGTGGACAGACTCTACCACAGTCCTTCAGTGGTTGAATTCTGAGTCCTGTCACTTCAAAGTCTTCGTGGGGAACAGAATCGCTGAGATCCAGGAGCTGACAGATAAGTGCTCTTGGCGTTACGTAGGCTCTGCGGACAATCCCGCTGATGACCTTACGAAAGGAAGACCTCTCCAGTACATGGGCGCACTGAACCGATGGTCCCAAGGACCCGCTTTCCTCCTCCAAGATCCCAAAGAATGGCCAGTAATCTCTAAGACTGAAACCAGGAAAGACCAGGTTGAGCTACGGAAATCTACCTTCTGTGGGATCAGTACCTTTCCTCCCTCTCTGATAACACTGATGGATGGAACTACAACACCTGTCAAGAACTGTTGGATGTTACCGCCAAAAAACTTCAGACCAACTTGGTTCCAGGGACTTCTCCAGAGGCTGAGGATTACCGCCAGGCTGAGGTCCGTATCCTCAAACAGGTGCAACAGGAATCCTTCCCTGAGGATTATAATCTGTTAGGGACTGGAAAGCCAGTTAGGTCCGGCAGTCGGCTAGTTACCCTAGCTCCTGAAATGGATTTGTCCAGTGGTCTGATAAGGGTCGGAGGTCGTTTGCGGAGAACTCTAGGCATCGAGGACTCCATTTTACATCCTCTGGATCCTAGCCACCCCGTCACTTGCTTGATCATTCACCATTATGATGATCAGTTACATCATCCTGGATCGGAACGGTTGTTCAGAGATATACGGAGATACTATTGGATTATCCGTGGCCGCGAAGCTGTCCGCCTGTTTCAACACGACTGCCCAGAATGTTCAACGTTGGAGGGCCCAACCGACAATCCCTAAGATGTCAGATCTACCTGTTGCGCGCCTTCAGCTCTACAAACCTGCCTTCCATTCTTCTGGCGTGGACTGCTTTGGACCCCTGCTTGCCAAAATCGGGAGACGCACCAAGAAGCGTTGGGGTATTCTCTTCAAATGTCTGACCACAAGAGCCGTCCATTTAGACCTATTGCATAGCATGAGTACCGACTCATTTCTCATGGTCCTTAGAAGGTTTATTGCGAGAAGAGGAACACCAGCGGCATTATGGTCGGATCAAGGTACAAATTTCCGCGGGGCCAAAGGGAGTTACAGGAAGCATATACCGCATTGGATCCTGATATACAGCGTCAGCTTGCCCAGCAAAGGATCCACTTCCACTGTAATCCTCCATCAGCCCCTCATTTTGGTGGAGTTTGGGAGAGGGAAGTAAGGTCAGTTAAATTGGCCTTGTACACAGTTTTGGGTTCACAGTCAGTTCCCGAGGAAGTCTTAATGACAGTCTTGCTGGAAGTAGAGGCCATCTTAAACTCAAAACCCTTGGGGTATGTATCATCAGATGTGGCAGATGCTGACCCGGTGATGCCAAACTGTCTCCTCATGGGGCGGCCCGATGAATCTCTGCCTGACGTCGTTTACCCTGAATCAGAGATGTTGAGTCGCCACCACTGGAGACACTCACAGATCCTAGCAAACCAATTCTGTTCTAGGTTCATACGGGACTACCTCCCTAGTCTCCAAACCTGGCAGAAATGGCAATCCTCTCCTCCCAACCTAAAGGAGCAGACATTTGTTATGATTGTAGACCCCAACTACCTCGGAGTTTATGGCCTGTAGGACGAGTGATCAAGACCTACCCAAGTCTAGATGGTCATATTAGGTCTGCTGATGTACAGATAAAGGGACAAGTTTATACCAGAACTGTAGCCCGCCTGGTAATCCTGCCAGCCTTACCAAAGGATAGACTTAAGGCCCCCAACACTGATTAGTTAAGTCGCCTTTCTGGAAGCAAAGATGCTCTGCATCTTTGGGGGCGGCTGTATTAAAGGCTCCTGCAAGAGGGACTTTTATTATGAAACTGTAGTAGTATTACGGAAGAGGGAAGTGTAGTTTATTGAGCTGCCATTGTTTGCTGTGTTTGTGTGATCTGTTTGAGACACTGAAAGGATGATTATTCTAGTTTGTTTGTGGTGACTGCTGCAGATTTATCATCAAGGTGTTAGTCACTGACCGCAAAAATATCTACACCTTTCATTGTATGTATGTGGCCCTAACTTTCTCTGCCAATACACCATCTAAAGCTGATTACCTGTCTCCTCATTATTGGTGCTCTGACCGGCATCCAGGGGGGTTTACTCATCAACTACCCAATCAGAACCTAACAGTCCAAAAGATCTCTACAACAGTAAGGAAACAAAGCATCATCACAACTCAATTTAGGGTGCCGATAGAAGATAGTATAGTGTATATATGATAGTTGGAATCTTGTTGCTGATGACTTTGACGACATCAAGACAATGATTATTATTATTATTAATATCCATCAAAAATAGACTAGGTGCCTGTCTTTAGTGATGCAGTGCAGAGAGCCGCTTCAGAAACTTGTCACGGAGCGGCGGGTCAGCTCCGGTGGCCATGGAGCTGTAACGTGCCACAGAAGCATGCAGTGTAAATAAGGAGTAAGAGATTTATTCATCATACAGTGTAGACCGCATAATACTCGTGCCAGACTGAAGTCAGTTATGATGGTCTTTGGTAATGTAAATGTTCTTTGTTCGTTTTGAAAAACAGGAAATGTAACCGTTTGATTAACTGCTCATCGACAAACATTTCAAGAACATTCTTCCTCTGAATCCTCTCCTGAAAAATTTGCACAGCGCACGTCTCTGTCTCCTCAGTGCCATTACAAGCCCCTGCTGGCAACACCTAACCACTTGAGAGACCTCTCCAGCTGTCTTAAATAACTGGGAGAGTAAGAGTGATTCTTAGCTTTAAGAAATGTGTTAACTTGCTTTTATACTAAAGTTTGAAAGTAGTAGATTTCATGAATTCTCAGCACTTCATACTAAAATGGCACTTTGAGAAGCTTGATAAATACGGGCCCAGAACCGAAACTGACCAAGAAGCTGAATTACACCGGAGGCCCCGAGTCCACATTTAGGACCAGACAATTAGAGATTCTGTCATGTGACGACAGCAAGACTGAAGCTGATTTTACTTTTGATTAATTCATTCAGTTTCTTTTATAGCCTATTATTTACCCGAATACTGCTGTTAGACCTCACTGAAAAACTTTGTCTAAAAAGCATTGTTTAGGCCTACTTAACTTGTGTTGTTGTTATTTTGTTTGTACTTTGCTTCTGTTCTTATTGTATTGTCTTCAGTGATTGTTTGAGGACTTTTTACTTACATTGATTAGTTTAGTATTAGTTGTTTCATGAAGTATCAAAGCTATATAAATAAATGTAAAAAAAAAAATATAGAACTGATGAGAATACCATTAAACAGAGGTGGAAAGAGTACAAAAATATTGTACTCAAGTAAAAGTACCATTACATTACTGAAATTTTACTTAAGTACAAGTAAAAGTACCAGTCTAAAAATATACTCAAGTAAAAGTAAAAAGTAGCTCATTTAAAATTTACTCAGAGTAAAAAGTACTTAGTTACATTTTAACAATGAGAGGGAGGAAAAAATGGGATAGACCAAAGGTGTCAAACTCAGTTCCTGGAGGGACACAGCCCTACACAGTGTAGATATTACCCTAATTAAACACATCTGATCCAGCTAAACTAATCATTTAGGCTTATTTGAAAACTACATGGTGTGTGTGTTGGAGCAGGGTTGGAACTAAACTCTTTAGGGCTGTGGCCCTCCAGTTACACCCTCCAGAGATTGACACACCTGGGATAGGCCTATAAATCTCAAACTAGGTGTTTTTAATTAAAGGAATCAGTTATTTAGAATAACACATTTAGGCTGTTACCAGGGAAATTAAATCAGTATCAACAAAATGCATCTTTGCAATGCAGAGGAAATGCAGAAGCTTCATCTGAAGTGGCATAGATGTATTACACACTGACATGAATGCATTTAGCCTGCAGTTACAAATGCAGAAATAATGTTTTGATAAATAAGACATAAAATGTGACCCTTAACCACAAAACCATAAGGGTCCATTTTCCTAAATTGCGATTTATACATCATCTGAAAGCTGAATAAATAATATGTCCATTGATGTATGGTTTGTTATGATCGGACAATATTTGAAAATCTGGAATCTGAGGGTGCAAACAATCCAAATATTGAGAAAATCTCCTTTAAAGTTGTTCAAATTAAGCTCTTAGTTTTGATATATTTACAGTAGGAAATTTACAAAATATATTAATGGAACATGATCTTTACTTAATATGCTAATGATTTTTGGCATAAAAGAAAAATTTATAATTTTGACCCATACAATGTATTGTTGGCTATTGCTACAAATATACTCCAGCGACTTAAGACTGGTTTTGTGCTCCAGGCCAGGGTCACAAATGTTAAATAGTCATTTGAAATAAAAAAATAAAAAGATACTTTAAATGTTAAATTAGAACCACCAGTAGGTGTCAGCAAGTCACTCATAAGAGAGTCATTGCGATTGAGCAGAATCATTTAAACGGTTAATACATTCAGGAACAAAACACGTCATTGCTCAGAGTCAGAGAAGCAAAACTGTGTGGTGGCTGTGTTTGGTATTATTTTTGTTGTCGAAATAGAGCAAAAACAGGCAATATGGTGTCTAAAATGCAAGTCTCTTAATTAACTTCTTGTTTTTTGAACTGTTGTAAAAAGAAAAACTACAGGCCTATGTAATCATGGTGATTTTTTTTGAGAAAAACGGCATTCTTCATGTGATGTTGACTTACTATATTAAATTATATAAATATATACATTTTCTGCTTCTATATCTTCAATTTTGTGATCATTCTAAACGCATTTTAACAGACTGAATCACGCAGTGAAAGAAAGCAGTCCAGATGCACGCGGATTAGTCTAATCTAACGTTACTAGATTTCACGGCACACTGTTTAGAGTGATTTGTTTGGTTTTTGGCAAAATACTGATGTCAAATCGCACATCGTTAAAACAACAATTACTATATTATCCCAGATGATATTGCACACCCTGCACCACTGTCTTTTTGGCTCATTTGTGCAAAACCTTTTGCTAAACCGTCAAAGCTTCATTTTAACCACCAATGCAACGATGCAATAATTTACGTTACCTCACCTCTACATGCTTGCGAAGGGCGATGTCGAGATGTTATAAGCTGCTAGTTCGGTCTCCCGAGGCAAACACAGCTAACACTGCATAATAGAGCATGAATATGGCCAGGGGTTCACTTCATTCCTTTGAGTTCAACTTCAGCAGAGTATGACGGGGTTTGGTTTTCAGCAGGATCTGCACCATTTACGCCTGTCTTGTCCGTCTGCATCTTTCTTGTGATTTTAGCACCAGTTTCTTCTTCTGCCCATTATTTGCTGCAGTTGTTTCCACGGAGCGATTTTTTTTTTACTCAGTAACGAATGTGTTTTAAAATGTAGCGAAGTACAATACTTCACACAAAATATACTTAAGTAAAAGTAAAATTACAGATTAAAAAAATTACTTAAAAAAGTACAAGTACACAAAAAAGCTACTCAATTACAGTAACGCGAGTAAATGTAATTCGTTACTTTCCACCTCTGCCATTAAAGTACCAGGGGCCGGATCCACGAAAATCTTCTTAAGAAATAAGTTAAGAATTTCTTAAGATAAATTCCACGAAGTTCGTGAGAATCTTAAGTGCAATTCTTGAAAAATTCTTAAGCTCTCAAATATATTCGTAAGCAAGGGCGTAACCATGGTATAGATATTGGGGGGGTCCAAATGTGAGCCTACCTTCATTTCATTTAAGCACCAGTGACAGTCGGACTGAGCGGTTTTTTCAAACGATGCCGCAGCCGGTGTTTACGGGCTCAACCAAGTGTACAATCGAGGGGGGGGGGGGTCAGACAGTTTTGTTTCTCTTGTTTTTCCTAAATTGAAAGTAAATCGGAAATAACAACAGATCCACTAGGCTACAACCCGGGTTCATAAAAGGAGGGCATATCATATGTCACATATTACAATATAATAGGCCTATTATTGGGGGGGACAGATTGCCCCCCCCCCCCAAAGTATATGGTGGTTACGCCCATGTTCGTAAGAATATTAAGAAAAGTAACTGATTTATTATTGAATTTGACAGATCAGCTCCTCCTACAACAATCACACCTTCAGTGAAGCTGAATTCAGTGAATTCCCATCAGTCTTTAAGTGAAGACAAGCATCAGAGCATCCGTCTGAAGTGAAATCTGCAGAGACAGAGTTTATTGAAAGACAGCAGAATGAAACACACTGAAGAACAAACAGGTTGGTGTTTATTCGTGATGCTTCAGTGATGATGAACATTAAGGTTGTAATGCATCAAACAGTTGCTTTACAACAGTTGTCAGGTTATTATTTGTGAGAGAGAGAGAAGAGAGAGAGAGAGAGAGGAGAGAGAGAGAGAGAAGAGAGAGAGAGAGAGAAGAGAGAGAGAGAGAGAGGAGAGAGAGAGAGAGAGGAGAGAGAGAGAGAGAGAGAGAGAGAGAGAGAGAGAGAAGGAAGAGAGAGAGAGAGAGGAGAGAGAGAGAAGAGAGAGAGAGAGAGAGAGAGAGAGAGAGAGAGAGAGAGAGAGAAGAGAGAGAGAGAGAGAGAGAGAGAGAGAGAGAGAGAGAGAGAGAGAGAAGAGAGAGAGAGAGAGCTGTGCAATAATAAGAGTTAAAGCAGCAAATAATAAGGGCACTTTCTATACATTTGTGGAGTGGATTTAATATATTTAATAGTTCTCACTTATAAAAAAACGTGCACAACCTTGTTGGCAAAGGCTATTTACACTAACTCCACCCACCAACGTGTGATTGGGATAGTCAACACTGTAAAATACGCTTGTTTAATATATTTGCCAAACTTTTTTCCTCCCTTTTTCAAACCTCATATTGCATCGGAAAGGCATTTATTTTCAATCGAAATTATGAAAATAATCAAAAAGGTGAAAATAAAGTATAAACAATGTACCTCACTCCAGGAAAGTTTCAGAGGCATATATTTTATAAAAATGAACAATAAAAAATATTGTGTAAGCAATTTTCTACTTTCCACTGTTACAGCAGGGTTCACTTTTATGTCTTTTCACGTTTCTCTGTGATTTACTGAAAATGTATAGTTTTACTTTTACTTTGAGTTGGTTGAAAAAAATCAGGAGAATGAAGAACTGAATGAAGAGGAGAAACATGTCAAAACTGTAGAAAAAACTTTGAGTCGCTCTCAAACCAAACAGAACGA
The DNA here is from genome assembly GCA_027422435.1 of Schizopygopsis pylzovi. Classification (NCBI taxonomy): domain Eukaryota; kingdom Metazoa; phylum Chordata; class Actinopteri; order Cypriniformes; family Cyprinidae; genus Schizopygopsis; species Schizopygopsis pylzovi. The sequence goes on from JAPDDL010000710.1 coordinate 24,720, forward strand.
TTTAAAGAAAAGAAGAGACACGAAATCATTCACCTGCACTCAGTGTGGAACGAGTTTGACAAACAAACAGAGTCTCGAGAGACACAAGAAGATTCACACCAGAGAGAAACCTTTCACATGTGATCAGTGCGGGAAGAGATTCACACAATCATCAAACCTTAAGAGTCACATGAACATCCACACCAGAGAGAAGCTGTATGAATGTGATCAGTGCGCAAAAACATTTTTAAGAGCTTCATACCTGAAGAAACACATGAATGTTCATTCAAAGGAGAAACAACATTCATGCTCTTTCTGTGAAAAACGTTTTTCAGACCTGGGGAATTTAAAAGCACATCAGAAGATACACACTGGTGTGAGAGAATATATGTGCTTTGAGTGTGAGAAGACTTTTATTACCTGAACATTTGAAACGACACGAGAGGATCCACACTGGAGAGAAACCTTACAAGTGTTCACACTGCGACAAGAGATTCAATCAGTCAGGAATCCTAAAAACACATGAGAGGATTCACACTGGAGAGAAACCTTACAAGTGTTCACACTGCGACAAGAGATTCAATCAGTCAGGATCTCTGAAATCACACGAGAGGATCCACACTGGAGAGAAACCGTATCACTGCACTGCATGCAGGAAGAGTTACAGACATTCATCTTCTCTACTCAAGCATACAAAAAGGATTCACGGTAAGTAGATCATCTTCAGATCCAGTACTTTCAGGTCTGATGTAACGTCCTCACCGAACATGACATGATAATGTATCAAGCATTAAAATCTCTTCTGTATAAATCTGTTTTAACAAAGAAACATCTTCTAAACTCACAGTGAATAAAGTTCATCTTTAAGACCAGCAGTTTCACCTGTAACATTTTTTAGGGCTTCAGGCCTGAGGAGTCACCTGAAAGTTTCATTCATCACTTGTAGTTTGTTTACTCTTTATATGAAGGGTAGTGTTTTTTGTAACATTTTTGTAAAACGTTCTTGTTCTGGAAGCTGAAGAAGAGGCTGTAACACTTTTGAACTGACCTGTATTTTTACTAGAGCTGAAACTGACCAAGAAGTCCACATTTAGGACCTTAAAATCAGATATATTTTACGTGTGATTCATTCATTCAGTTTCTTTTGTTTACCTGAATACTGCTGTTAGACCTCACTGAACAACTTTGTCTAAAAAGCATCGTTTACTTCACTTGTTTGTTTTAATGTTATTCTGTTTATACTTTGCTTCTGCTCTTATTGTATTATTGTCTTCTGTGATTGTTTGATGACTTTTTGCTTTCATTGGTTAGTTTAGTATTGGTATTTAGTTGTTTTATGAAGCATCAATGCTATATAAGAAAAATGTTTAAAAAAAACAACTGATAAGAATACCATTAAAGTACCAAGTCGATAATCGTAAGAGTAGTAATAGCCTACTGTTAAAAAACGTTATATCCATCTCTTCTTGAAATAAGGAGAGATCAGTCAATTTAATTGTAACTTTAGCTTGGCAATTATTACTAATATTATTACTAATATTATTATATATATTTTTATTTTATTTGCTTTGCATAATCATTGAGAAAATGTTACCTTTTTATAACTAGGTTATCTTTAGTTTATACATTTCATCAACAAGGTTTATTGTCTGCTGACTGTATTTCCATTATGATTTATTTTGTTTTTAAATATAATTTTAGCACCAAGAAGTATTTTGTTTGCCATTTGGACTTTCTGTTTTAAATTTCTCAATAAAGCTTTTAAATGCCTAATAAACAATTTCACCCCACACCTGACTGAGACTACATCAGTAACTTTTTCACCCTTATTTCTCAGTGATGTGTTGTTTTATAGATGTTTTGATATTTTAATTAGTATTTGGCAATTTGGCAGTATAGTGTAATTGTTTAGTTTATAATTTTTGTAAATTATTCATGTCAGAGTTGTGACGGCGGAAGTTTCAGGAATGTTTAATATTGTGTGCAAAACCAAAGACTATATAAATTAAAAAGATGGTTCACTCCTGTAATTATGAATGGGAGAAAGTGCAATGGGCAATATGGTGGGATAGTCCCGCCTTCTAAATGAAAGAGCCAATCGTTAATTGGTAAAGTCATTGCATCACTGTTAGAAGCTCCGGTTTCCATAGAAACCTGGTCTGGACCAGCAGCTAAGAAACAACATTCATGGGACAGTTCACTTCAGATTGTATTGCTGATCTGAAATATGTAATTTTATCGCGAGTTCAGCGAGCCGATTTTAAGATTCCCCATTCATTTAGATAGGACTTACTTGGTCTTGTTTGAGCTTCCGGGAGGCGTTGCAAATATGGCGGCCGAGTGAACAGACTTTCCTTGAAAGGGACTTTGGCAAAAATATCTGCCTTATCATTAAACCTTATCATGCCTAGTTATACTATGCACACAAACAGTGTTACTTTGTTGTATCAATTTAGTATGTGCGGTAGTATGTGACACTACCTTGAAACTAATAACGCAATCTCTTTTTTTGATAACTGATGATAATAGAGTGGGGGATCGGCTGTTAGCATCCTTGTTAGTTGTTCTTTTTTTAACGGTGGTTGGCATCCATCTTATTGGTGCATTACCGCCCCCTTCTGTTCCGGAGTGTGGATCAGTTTGGCTGTTAGCATCGCGCTAGTCTCGCGTAGCCAGACCTTCGGACTGATCGCTGAAGTTCTGGAATATATGGCTGCATTCATTGGTCAATGCTGTTTGAGTGACATGTCAAACAACCAATAACAGTTTGTTTCATTCAGCGTCACGTTTCGTGGTGTGGAAATGTCACCACAATAACAAACTCTCGGATGTATTTTAAAGATTATATGGTACAAACTTTAACTATTTCACATAATTTTGGAAATCTAGCGTTCAATCTACTCTGATAAGCGTTCGCCGTCACATTTGTAAAACACAGCGGCTTTCTTCATTCGTGAGGGAGTTTGGCGCCACGGCATCTTTGTTTCCAGGCGGAACGTTAAAAAACACGACACACACGTCTCCCGGAAATCCCGTATAATTCAACCAATCCGACGACGACTTCGTCACTCCTGAAGTGTTTCCAGAAAAGTGTACCATATGCATCAGACGTTTAGCTAACAGTCCGTGGGCGTGACGTCTGAAGCTGAGACTAGCATCGCTCTGGTTCCCTCCACAAAAAGCATATAGGATTTTTCCATAGGCTTTTGGATTATCGCAAAAAATAAGCTCTGTGTTCAACCATAGTTCACGAAAATAACATTTTTTGTCCATCAAGATAATCTTCACAATATAATATAACTTTGATGAATTTTGATGCCTAAATAAAAGCGCCAGAACTGAAAAGCTAAACTTAGGCTATAAACGAACAACTGCACCAAGGTCGCTCGCCTTCAACGTCACCACCACCGACAACTTTCTCAAACTTATTTTTAACGTTCAGTGAAAATAATTTACACTGTATATTAATTTTAATCCACGCTATATGAACCGTTTCATATAAACTGGAATAAATACAAAACTAGAGTCAAACTAAAATTGAAATGAGACATTAATAATAAATAGTATAGCGAATAAATGAAATAATCATAACTAAAGGACATATGAAAGCACGTATTTCTGTAAATTTCGAAATAAGGTGCATTAAAAGTCAATAATTCCTTGATTAATTTGAATATTTTAATTTAAAATGTGTCAACAGCAGATCGAGCAAGTTTTTGGATATGGAAAGATTAAACTTATTTTAGTGAATAAAGCACCACATTTCAGCTCGTTTTGTTAGGGTGGGTACACAATGTTATTTTATCCTTGCTCCTAGGAAATCCTCAATCAAGAATACTTTCTAACAGCTTCATGTGGCCGTAAACATTTAATTTTAACTTGGCTTTAAGCACTATGCATCGTTAAAGTTTCACTTTCACCGTGACTAAGCCGGTAAATGTGGTGTTATCATAATATGAGTTTACCTTATGTTACGAACCCAGAGTCTCTGCATCATTAGGAAAGCGATATAAAATGAGCATCTTCCCTCCAAAGACTTTTGTCTTTGAAACTGTACTTTGCTCATTTTTGTTTTGAAGATCCTTTAAAGCAAATCATTCATCTAAATAAATCCATAAAGTACAGAAGTGACTATGTGTTAGGCATTACAGTAATAAATAAATGTATTATTTTTTGATGGAAGGTGTGTCAATGATTAAACCCATACAATGATGGTGTATTGACCATCTAGAGTAAATACTTCTACATTAAAGACTTGAAGTTGTTTCTATAGTGTCAAATACACATTTTGCACCTTGTTTTGTTTCGGGGTGACACTGGAAAGTTATTGACCTGTAAGGCGTGCTTTTGAAGAACCCCATTGAATACAGTAATGGTACATATTTAATGTAAATGTAGGGGTTGGCCAAATAAACTTCCTCTGTGATGTCATGTTCCCTGATGACTTTAGTACCATGCACAGTAAGTCGTTGCAGGCTGTAATAATCGAAACATGTTATTTGTAGACGGTCCCTCAGATACGCGATGACGTCACTACACAGCATAGAGGTAAGCGTGTTTATCAGCTTCTTTAAAACGTCCGAGTTCTACAGAAAATGTGTTGTAGTTTGTGCTTATAACAGTCGTAATGATAATTGACCGAAAGTAGCCTTTTTACATGCAGATCAGCGAAGTTGAACGCGGAAGTCCGAATGTGCGAATATAAAACCAACTTTACCCAGTTCAAATGCCATGCTTAAACAAGCATAAAGTAAGTTAAAAACAAATTAAACATGTTTTGCTACCATGGTTTGCTGGTTGTAACCACGGTTAATTTTCGTAAGGGATATTTTCATGTTATTTTATATATTTTAATTTTACGTGAAAATGATTAGGCTATACTGTACGTTTAGCACACCACACAATACTGTGCGTTTCAATGCACTCCAGTAGACCTTAAATACATATGTTTTGTCAATGTTAAAATTATTTTTTATATATCAATAAAAAAGTATGACAGACTTTTACTCTAGTCTTTATCACTTTATCAAAATTAAGCAAAACAACACATGTTTACTTTCACAAGCCGTCAAGTACAGGCTCTTATAGTAAGCCGTCTCTTGCCTGGAGATTTAATCAAGTAACACAAAGTGTCGGGAAAGACACCTCTGGTCATTCCGTTGGGTCGTTTGTCCTGTCACAGATACCGTACGGACAGTCCGACCCAATACGGCTCAGTTTGTTGACGTTTTTTGCTCTGTCGGGTGGCAGAAATTATTTTATGTAAACCATTCCGGGTCAACACCATGCTTTTCCAATGAGGGGGAAAGGGTATGGCAAGCCCGTTTTAACATTTAAAACTTTTTTTTTGACTATCCATAAATATAATTTCGGATAGTCACAATTGTAATTCCAGATATCGATATTACAATTATGACTAGTCATAATTGCAATCAAGATATCTACAATGTGTTTATGACTAGTCATAATCCTCCATTGACAAATATTTGCAGATATCTTCAACTGAGTTTTGACTAGTTGTAATTCCAATTCAAGATATCTTTAAATACGATTTGCCTAGTCAAAATACAATTAGAGATATCTCTAATTGAATTTTTTTAAAGATATCCCAAATACATTTGTAGATATCTGGAATGTGTATTATGACTAGTCAAAACTCATTGTAGATATCTTGATTACAATTACGACTAGTCATAATTGTAATATAGATATCTGGAATTACAATTGTGACTATCCGAAATTATATTTATGGATAGTCAAAAAAAAGTTTTAATTGTTCAAAGGGCTTGCCATAGAAAGGATCGTTTTCCACTCGCCGACTCCGCCCACATCGATGACGCGACACCCACCGAGTCTATTGTAAAACACTCTTAACCGTTTATAAAGAGGTAGGCCTAATATCCCAATTGTTTTGTTTCTGCGTTTGCTGACAAACATTTATCACAGCAGGCAACGAGCATGTGAGGGAAAATATTTAGATCTGATTGAATTTGTGTTTTTATATCTCCGTTTGTATGATTATTTTGGTGTTTGGAGTGATAATGTTGCTGGTACTGAATGCTCTTTATCTTTAAATGTTTTATAATTTGTCCGTTTTGGGACATACCAAAATATGTGTTGGTTATCTAGTTAGTTTATACTAGTTGCTATGAATCAAACGAAAACAATATGCAAAGTAATGCCATTTTATGAGACGATCATATGTTTTAATAAAGCAGTTATATAGTCTTTCAGTAAATATCCTTACAAAAATAATCACTACCCACTTAACTATAGAAAGTGAGATGATCTGCAGCTGATCCTGAATGGCTTGTTTAATGAGTGTTTATAGTCTGAGGCTCATCAATATTATCAGCTGCTTAAAATCCTCTTTATTTCATGTCAATAGATCCTGTTTTCACCTCATTCATTATGCTGATGACTTCAGATCTGTTAATTGCCACATTAAGCTCATTTAATTACTTCAACAGACTTAAGCAATCGACAGGCATCAGCTATTGTGACATTACAAGATTTAACTTCAACAGCATTTATTCATTAATCTCTGATAAACCATGTTTCATAGCTATAAAACACAAAACACTCAAATTAGTGGGTTATTTGTTTTTCTGTGTTTAGTCTTTAGTTTTTATCATTCTTTACATTGTTTATATTTGGTTTCCTTATAATTCAGGTGTTTATTCAATTATCAAATGTTCTGTATATCTTCATTTTGTAAGTATTTCCTTGCTTGTTAATTTGGGGCAAATAAATGCAGGGATTAAATATGTGGTCAAATTGTTTATAAAAAGAGAGAAAAATAGGAATATGGTTTGCCCTGGACTAAATTCATGATTTTTTTCTACCTAACTAATTTCTATTATGATCCGTGTATTTACATTTGTAAAATTAAGTGAACATAATCATTGTTTTTTAGGAGTACTGTACATTCATAATTTTTGTTGACACGACTAAGCAGTGAATGCGTAGTTCCCAGCATGCTTTGCATGTGATCATATTAAATAATTGAACATAATTGTAATTTTAAGTGTTTTTAAGTAAAGATAATTATATGTTATACGTGTAATGGTGAGTTATTTTGGAGATTAGAATATGTTTTAAGGTTACGCTGTGCTCATGCTTAAATGCTGGCGGCTTCAATGATAACTTGTTGATTCAGTGAACAATAACCGTGCTAAAGACAGTTCTGAGGTCAGCTGCCATCTAACACAGGAATTTCAATCTGTTATATTGGTTCAACAAAATATTAGTTGTTTTAAATTAAGTATAAAACATTGTACAATTAACTGACAAAATTTACAGTGCTAGATATATAGATAATAGGTAAACATAAATGCTTAAAATGTGTGATTTAATGTAATAAAATAAATTAAATTAAGTAACTGATTTATTATTGATTTTGACAGATCAGCTCCTCCTACTGAACAGGCATGTCACGGAAGCTCCTCCCACAACAATAACACCTTCAGTGAAGCTCCTCCCACAACAATAACACCTTCAGTGAAGCTCCTCCCACAACAACCACACCTTCAGTGAAGCTCCTCCCACAACAATAACACCTTCAGTGAAGCTCCTCCCACAACAACCACAGCTTCAGTGAAGCTCCTCCCACAACAATCACATCTTCAGTGAAGCTCCTCCCACTGCAGTTCAGCAATAAATGCTGGAATATTTCGATCAGTCTACAAGTGAAGACGAGCATCAGAGCATCAGAGCATCAGTTTGAAGTGAAATCTGCAGAGACAGAGTTTATTGAAGGACAGAGAGAACATGAGAGATCCAGAACCCTGCAGAATGAAACACACTGAAGAACAAACAGGTTGGTGTTTATTCTTGATTCTTTAGAAATGAGTCTGAAAAACAATAATAATATAAACTTTAAGAAGTTTTTGATTTGTTGCAGTATGAAAAAATTTAAAAGCTGTACAATAATATAGTTGAAGCAGCAAATTACAAAGACACTTTGTATAAATTGGGTACATTTTTATTTATTTGTTTATTTTTCAACATTAATTTATGTTTTTGTGCAGTTAATCAAAAATATGTATTATTGCTACAAAAACATGTCACAAAATTGTGCCTCTATTCTTTAAAAATGTTTGATAATTATTAAGTAAGAGTTACAATTTAGTTACTCATTTTTCAAAATAGTTTACTGAAAAAAATATGTTTTCTTTAATTTCAGAGTTGATTGAAGAAAACGAGGAGAATGAGGAACTGAATGAAGAGGAGAAACATATCAAAACTGTAGAAAAACCTTTGGGTCGCTCTCAAACCAAACAGAAAGATTTAAAGAAAAGAAGAGACAAGAAATCATTCACCTGCACTCAGTGTGGAACGAGTTTGACAAGCAAACAGAGTCTCGAGTTTCACATGAGGATCCACACTGGAGAGAAACCTTACACATGTGATCAGTGCGGGAAGAGATTCAGACAACAAGGACACCTTAAGAGACACATGAAGATCCACACTGGAGAGAAACCGTTCACATGTGATCAGTGCGGGAAGAGTTTCACACAATCATCAAACCTTAAGAGTCACATGATCATCCACACTGGAGAGAAACTGCATGAATGTGATCAATGCGGAAAGAGTTTCACATACAAACAGAGTCTCAAGAGACACATGATCATCCACACTGGAGAGAGACTGCATGAATGTGATCAATGTGGAAAAACATTTTTGATGACTTCAAGCCTGAATAGTCACCTGAATGTTCATTCAAAGGAGAAACCACATTCATGCTCTTTGTGTGGAAAGAGTTTTTCACATCTGCAGAATTTAAAAGCACATCAGAAGATACACACTGGTGTGAGAGAATATATGTGCTTTGAGTGTGAGAAGACTTTTATTACAACTACAGATTTGATAAAGCACGAGAGGATCCACACTGGAGAGAAACCTTACAAGTGTTCACACTGCGACAAGAAATTCAGTCAGTCAGGACCTCTGAAAACACACGAGAGGATCCACACTGGAGAGAAACCTTACAAGTGTTCACACTGCGATAAGAGATTCAGTCAGTCAGAACATCTGAAAACACACATGAGGATCCACACTGGAGAGAAACCGTATCACTGCACTGCATGCGGGAAGAGTTACAGTCATTCATCTAATCTACTCAAGCATAAGAAAAATATTCACAGTACTTTCCAGCACTGACGCCTCGTCCTCACCAAACGTGACACAATAATGCGTCAAGCAATAAAATATTTTCTGTATAAATCTGTCCTAACAAAAAACATCATATAAAGTCCCCATGAACAAAGTTCATCTTCAAGACCAGCAGTTTCAACTTTAAAGTGTTTGTGGGCTTCAAGCCTGAAGAGTCACCTGAAAGTTCATTCGAAGGAGAAACCACATTCATGCTCTTTGTGTGGAAAGAGTTTTTTACATATGCACGGTTTAAAAGCACATCAGAAGATACACACTGGTGCGAGAGAAGGTTCAAGGTTCTTTATTATTTGTCACATACACAATCATACAGGGTATAATAAGTAGTGAAATGTTAGTCAGGACAGGTCCGCTCAATGGAAAGTGCAAAAAAATAAAAAATAATAATAAAATAAAAATAACATAAAAGCAATAAAAACTATGAAACAAAACACGAGAGAGTATATATATATAAATATGGTGAGAATGAAATAAGAAACAAATAATTAAATAAAATAAGGAGTAAGGAGTGCAATGAGATAAAGTGTGCAGTGCAAGAGAATGTGCAAATAGGTTGTACCGGGAATGTACACAAAGCAGCAGTGTGGATGATGGGGAATAATGGATGTGTTACAGTTTATTAAGTTGAGTCCTGTGAATGTTATGATGTTATGAGACTGAGTTTAGGAGCCTGATGGCGTGAGGAAAGAAGATTGATCATGAAACACACTCCACCACCTTTGGTTTTTCCAGCCTCGGCTGTTCTGTCCATCCGTAAAACAGAAAAGTTATCAGACGGCGTTACAGCGTTGTCCGGGACCGAGGGCGTAAGCCATGTTTCGGTCAAACAGAGGATGTTACAGTCTCTGATGTCCCGTTGGAAACTAATCCTGGCTCTAAGATCGTCCATCTTATTCTCCAAGGATTGGACATTAGCGAGCAGAATACTCGGTAGAGGAGGACTGTGAGCCCTTTTCCTCAGTCTGTTACGTATTCCAGCGCGTCTCCCGCGGTGTTTCCTTCGCCTCCTGGGATTATTGAGGCGGCCTTTGTTAACTTCGGTGGTCCGAAGTATCTCCAATGGCCACGCTGGATCTGTGGATAAAGTGTCCTGAAGCAGGTTAGTGCAGTGGTGTCCAATGTCCAAAAGTGTTCTTCTGTCGTATATAAATAGTGCAGACGTTATGCGTGTGAAAAGAGAAAGTAAAAATACGTAAAAAAGTATATTAAAGCACAAATTGAGCGGAGCCATCCCTAACGTCGACTGTACAATGCAGCGCCGGAAGCGGATCAACGGAGCGGAGAATATATGTGCTTTCAGTGTGAGAAAACTTTTATAACAGCTAAAGATTTGAAGAGGATCCACACTGGAGAGAAACCTTACAAGTGAGATTCAGTTCCTCGCCAAAGAACAATATCTAAGTTTTATTCTTGCATTTAATTTTGCTTCATGATATTAATGATATCATTGTGTTTTCTTATGAGTTTCATTCATTTCTTTTAGTTTACTTCAGACTTTTATGAAGGAAAGTAGTGTTTTTTTGTGCAAAATGTTCTTCTTCTGGAAGCTGAAAAAGTAAAAAAAATATTAAACTGACATTTTTTATCCCGTTTTTTTGTTTGTTTTTAAATCAAGTATATATTCTTCCATCTATGATGTATTTATAAAACCCATCAATATACTGCAGCATTGCAACTGATCCTCCTTTGCTTCTCTCATAAGTAGGGATTGGTACCAGAACCAGGTATAGTCTGTTTAAAATTAAGAAAAAAACATTTTATTTAATAAAATTACCATTAAAAATGGTATCTTGTGAGTTGTGTTTCACTAACCACTTCTATATTGTATTACATAGCTAGTCTATGTTGCATCTTTGCTATTAACACCAGAAGAGAGATCTCTCTCGCACTTTAGAGCTGTGCGGTTAATGTCATTTTATTTTCGATTTTGGGTTTGGTTTCCAAGGATTATGAAAACAAAATATTTGAGGTAAAGTGATTATTGCTGCATTCCGTCTACCTTTCTTTCACAGCTCTTTTGTTCCTCTCTAAAAGTCCAAACACAACATTGTAGGATCTTCGAGTGAATCAGACCGTGATAATGTGACCAGAACTGAACCTGACCAAGAAGCTGAATTAGGAGTCCACATTTAGGACCAAATAATCAGAGATATTTTCATGGGACTCCAGCGAGACTGAAGCTGACATTTTATTAAAAAATTTTGAGAAATTTAAAACAGAAAGTCCAAATTGCAAACATAATACTTAATGGCTTTCAGATATAGCTCTCTCTCTTTCTATATATATATATATATATATATATTAATTCTTATGCAATTACAGTCAGCAGACAATTTCCTAATAAACAATTTCACCCCACAACTGACTGAGACTGAACACTGTAAAAAATCCAACTTGCAAATTGTTAACTCAGCTTAAAATTATAAGTTAGGTGGACACATTTTTGAGCACAGTGTTGAGTTTACTTATAAAAAAGATTAAACTGCATGTTTACTACTACTTTGTCCAATGAAAATAAAAAATTAAGTTGGGAAAACGTAAGATTTTGATTTCTTCATTCAAGCGTTCACTTCCTGTCATTGCACATGCGCAGTCTGTTTCCGCGGCATTTTGCACGGGGTTTCCCCTCATCAACTGCATTTTAGAAGGGGCTGGATGTTCTCTGATTCAGGTAAGTTTTCTTTTAGTTTTATTATCGAAAATAACTTAAATAAATTACACAAATGCTTAACGTAAAATATAACGTTGTGTTTTGGAAAGTATGAGAAATGTATGATATTTTCCAACGAGCTCAGACAGCTATTTAGCGATCTTCTAGTTCACTTCACGTGCTTCATTTGAAGGCCATGTTCAGTTTACTTTGTAAAATTTGAATGAAATGTATCAAAATACACGATTTTATTGTGTAATTTATAGTTATTTACAATAAACTGGATTTAAATGGATTGTGTGTTGTGGATGGAGTTAATTGAATCGTCCAGTATTTAAGTTATCAAAGAAACATACGAAACAGGCATACGCCTAATGCAAATGAAAAACAATGTAGAATTATTATTATTTTTATTTATAAATCTTTGCTTGATTTGCGTTAGCGGAAGGCTTTAAGACCAAGCAGTATCCTCTGCCAGCTGGTCAGTTCAATATCACCGTCCGCGTTTTGCTTTGTGCAAATCAATTTTGACTAACGTTAATGCAAAAAACATGATTATTGTTCATCTAGCCACACCACAAAACAGAGCACTAAGTTATTTAAAAAAAAATAACATTACACGATCAACAAGGAAAGTCGTCACCTATGGTAGGTTAGTATTGTTAAAAAGAGGGGAAAACAGCATTTTACTTTTAGTAAGTTATAGGGTATTCTTAACCTTGTTAACCGTGTGATTGTTTCTGATATTAGACGTACAAAATAACGTGCTTTACGTAACATCTGGTCTAAAACACCGAAAATATATAATCATGCTGAATTATCAGCAAATGTCTAGTATTTCCGGAACTTATGTTTTATTTAATTTTTTTAGCATAGATCTTCTTAGCACCATTTAACTAGTTAAATGTAATTTGGCATTATTTTGCATTGAATGTGATTCATCTAATATTCTCCTTTTTTTTGTATGCAATATTTATGTTGTGTTTTAAACAATTAATGTAAATTTAGTTGGAATGTAACACTGCACATGTCAAATTGTTTTTGTTTTTCTTTTCATGGGTTTGGAATGCAGTGTAAGCTTGCGAATTTGCCCACAGTAGCAGTGAGGTCCTCTTGAAACACTACAGGTTTCGGCACTATCAAGGGCGTTCCTGGCTGCACCCTTGCTTGTATATTGACTGCGTCTGCACTTTTAAAACTGAAGGTGAGTTAAAAACACATTTGACTAGATCACACAAACACACTGCTGCAGTTACTGACCACTTTAATTTTTCATGTGAGTTAAGTGATTTCAAAGATGTTTGATCTTAATGATCCTCATCCTCTCACATCCTATACAGTTTAGGGAAAAACATGATTGCGCTAAAGAGATTCCTTATCCATTAATTGTTCTTCACATAGCCACACAATGTACATTAAAAGTGGATCATTGTATTCTAATTTGAACTCTAACGTCTCAAAGTATGTCACATGTTGAAGAAATTGTTCCCCAAAATGTAAATTACATTTTGAACCTGTATGACTTCCTAATGCAAAAGAAAAAAGCGGGTGTTTTAAAGGGATAGTTCACCCAAATATTCTGTCAATAATTACACACCCTCATGTCATTCCAAACCTGTAAGACCTTTGTTCATCTTTGGAACACAATTAAGATATTTTTTGATTAAATCTGAGAGCTCTCTGACCCTGCATAGACAGCAAGGGTCCTACCACGTTCAAGGTCCAGAAAGGTACCAAGAACATTGACAAAATAGTCCATGTGACATCAGTGGTTCAACTATCATTTTATGAAGCTATGAGAATACTTTTTGTTAGTACTATTCAAAAGGGAGGATAATAAATCTTGAATAAAGGTATTTTCATTTGTTTGCAAACAAAGTATTCTCATAGCTTCATAAAATGATGGTTGAACCACTGATGTCACATGGACTATTTTGTCAATGTTCTTGGTACCTTTCTGGACCTTGAACGTGGTAGGACCCTTGCTGTCTATGCAGGGTCGAAGAGCTCTCGGATTTAATAAAAAAAATATCTTAATTTGTGTTCCGAAGACGAACAAAGGTCTTACGTGTTTGGAACAACATGAGGGTGAGTAATAAATGACAGAATTTTCATTTTTTGGTGAACTATCCCCTCCATGAATTTGAGTCTGCATTTTTTTTTTAATAGGGCCTTATATCTAACTTTAAAGATTAAAAAAGACCCAGAAATCTCAAAAACACTCAATTTTATTTGCACTTATACACTGCTGTTGTGTTGAAAAGACAGACAGTGATATTCATCCTAAAAAATCTTATTTTGTTTCTTCTGCATTAGAAAGTAACACAACTCAGTAGGGCAGACAGATTGTTCCTTACAGAAATAAAAAGATGAACTACAGGAGGAAATGAAGGAGAAACATTTCAGCATGGCAATTGTTGACTCCAAAATGGAACTGACATTCTCTCTGAGAAGAAAGGAGATAGTTGATGAAGAGCCTCTTGTGGCTGATGTCCTACAACAATGGCCAGCATTGTTTTTGGAAGATCAGGTGAGTTTATGTATTTGACATTATTTATTTATTTAAATATTAATTATCTTGTGTAGTCTTAATTCTTACTGTTCACTGTGTATGTGTGTGTGTGTGCGCGTGCATGTGTTTTAAGGTCTGCCGAGTTTTGCAGAATTACACAATTCAACCTGAAGAGTGCTTTTTTTTTTTTCCTTCTCTGGATGAATACGCATCAAAGATGATCATGTTGTACCGATTACGTGGTGGAGCCTATGGAGATGAAATGAAGACCCTCCTAGACCAACTTGATCAAGTAATTATTTAGCAACTTAAGTAACTATTTAGTTACCTGTGAATGAGCATAATAGTGGACATTTAAAGGTAAGCCCTAAGCTTTTGGTTGAATATAACTTTTTCTGATTCTTTCAGGCTTCTCATGTGCTTGCTCAAAGGAAAGCTACAGCTCTCAAAGCTAAACCTTTGTTTATGAGGGAAAAGTCTGGAAGCTTCCTGAAGTCTTGCCTGGTAAGTGTGTGTTTTCAGTCTATCAGCATACGCACTCATACCTGAGGTACTAACCTGATCCTGTAAAGAGAAAACTGTTTTGTCTGGTGTCCGAAACTAATCTGCTAACTGTTCTATAAGCCAAACGACAGGGAAAAAGTAGAAGGAGACAAAGTGTTGGCAAAAATGTATTCATTGAATAATCCTAGTTGCATCCTTCTCAGTGATGAGTCTGACAGCACAAATAAAAAGTGTTATATCCAAGCAAACACAATGGAAAATTACGGCATGTTTGTTTTTTGGGTGACCTATCTCAAACAATATAAAAGCTCTTTGTGGTCCAGCATAATTCAATCAATTAAAAAATGGGGTTTGATTCTGTCTTTATGCTGCTTTTTACTGCAGGCCACAGACCCAGAAGACACTCAGACAAAAGGGATGAAGATGGGAGTCATAACTGTCATGGAAGATGACGCTGCCACCATCCATTCAAACCAAACTGTAAGGTGCCTGTCTGTAGTTCTAGAGGAGCAAGTTGTGCTGGATAATGTGCAAGAACTCCCTACAGCTGTTTCTCCTATTTGGCTTGATTTATGCCCTCAACATTAGCTATCCTAAAGAACTAAAATACACTTTTGAAACAATTCCAAAAGTGTTTATTGGCCTTGACCCCCAGTGCTCTGCAAGAGTCCAGTCCTTCAAAAACAAATATTCAGTAGCTGTATAACAGTACAACATATGCCAAATACAGTTTTGAGTTTTAATGTAAGGCTTTATGACTTTAAAGTTTTGTTTTAACAGTTGTAATACTTGATTGCTCTGGTGCATGTGTTGAAACTCTGAAGTCTTGTCTATTGCTACAGCATTTTAAGATTGTTATTCTGGCACTTTTGATAACTATTTTATTTCTACAGCACTTTAAAAGGGTTTGTTGTTTTACTCCAGCACTTTAAAGGCATTACAAGATTTAAAGGATTAAGATTTGTGCCTCTCTTTTTGCTTTTCATTTTATTACAATTTTATTTTATTTTGATGAGTGGCGTAGAACAATATCTGAGTCCAATTCTTGCTTTTCATACTGACAGAAAATATGTCGCTTGGCAGAATTGTCAAATAAATATTTTTCTGTAAAAGTGGCAGTCTTTTTATTGTGTTTAGAGTATGGTTTACAATCTGTGTTTGATTTTTAAAGTGAAGGTCATACAGGAATCTGTGGAAGAAGTTTGGATGCAAGAATTAAAGCAGTAAATTAAAAGAAGAAAATTAAGTTGAACCAACTTAAAAAATTGAGGTAATTTGCTGCAAAGCTTTTTTGAGTTTACTGAACTTCAGGTCTGTAGTTCTCCCTACTCGTTTCTTAAAGTTCACTCAACCCCCTTTTTAACTTTAAACAAACTCATGATGACTAGTTAGATGCACTTACTGAGGAAGGTTAGACGTGCTTACTGAAGAAGGTATACCTAACTTAAACTAGCAGTTTCAATCAACTTTCTATAATGATTTGGCATAACTTTAACCACAGAAGTTGAGTAAACTCAAAATTGCTTTGCAGCAAATTAACTCAATTTTTTAAGTTAACTCAACTTTTAATTTTTTACAGTGAATGACTGAATGTCTACATCAGTAACTGTTTCAATGTTATTTTTCCATGATGTGTTAATTACTTACAAGTGTAATCATGTTTTGTCCTTTTAATTTGGCGCTTTTTTTGCTGATCTACCGTTGAGATCGGCTTGTGGCGATGACGTCATCACTCGAGCGCTCACACCAGGCACGTCCTGATTTTGCGCCTGTAAAACTATCTACCTTTCATTGTTTGTAGGGACAAACAAATTATATAAAGTAACATAACACAAGGGCATACATATGGTAAGAAAAAGGAGAAATAAGAGTAAAATGTGCAATGAAATAAAAAATGTGCAAAACAATAAGATGTGCAAAAATCAATAAGATGTGCAAAAGACAATAAGATGTGCAAAAAAACAACAAGATGTGCAAAAAAACAATAAGATGTACAAAAAAGAAAAAAAAAACAGTGTACTGGGACTTAATACTGGCTTTTTGATCATTAAAAAGGAGTCCATAAAATGAAAATGGAAAAAACGGAATCTAGAAAAATTGAAATGGAAAAAAATGTATTTAGAAAAAAATAAAATAGAATTTGGGAAAAATTAAAACGGATTTCATAGGGCCCTACATATATATATAATTGCCCCCCCCCCCATAGCTTTTATGTATCTTTGTAAGCCCATCGCAAGCGCAAGCGCACAAAATCCCCCCGTAATAAAAAAAAAGAAAGAAATGGGCTCCCCAAAGTCCACGGTATAGATCGAACACTGCTGGAGAGTATCCTTGTAAGCATTGTAATTTTTTCTTATTGTAAACACTTGCGAAAGAGAAAAGTTTCCAAAACGAAATTCTGGCCCTGCGTTTAACTGAGTTAAATAAATGATAATAGTGATGTGATGTGTTCTCTGTGTGGAGTAAAGGTCCTTACACACCGAGTCAGAAATTGTTGTATGCGTTTTTGCGTGCGAAAATTTCGGATTGCAAAGACCTTCACATCTGGCGCAGTTTCAGCTTGTACTAAAACAAAAAAGCAAACAATAGTATTAATAGTCATTCATTTTAGTTAACATGCTATGACAATTCGAACAGCTTTTTATTCTTATTGTAAAATAATGTAAAATTAGGTCATGAATATTGTCACAGAAGTCATGGAAAAGTCATGGAAATTTGTTGGTAAAAATGTGTACGAACCCTGTCATTGAGAAAGTTACCTTTTTATTAATACGGTATCTGTAGTTTATACATTTCATCAACAAGTTTTATTTTCTGCTGACTATTTCCATTATGATTTATTTTTAAATATAATTTTATCACCAAGAAGTATTTTGTTTGCCATTTGGACTTTCTGTTTTACATTTCTCGATAAAGCTTTTAAATGCCTAATAAACAATTTCACCCCACACCTGACTGAGACTACATCAGTAACTTTTTCACCCTTATTTATCTGTGATGTGTTGTTTTATAGATGTTTTGATATTTTAATTAGTATTTGGCACTTTTTTGATGATCTACAGTAAGGTGACCAGATTTCTGATATCAAGGTCAAGGTCAAGGTTTCTTTATTTGTCACATGATAAATTATACAGGCTATAATCAAAAGTGAAATGTAGGTCAAATCAGGTCCGCTCAGTGGACAGTGCAAAGAATAAAAAAAAAATAAAATAAAATAAAATAAAAAAATTATATAAAAGTAACACCACACAAGAGTATATATATATATAGGTAAAAAAATAAATAAAAAGTAAAATGTGCAATAGAATAAAGAAAAGTGCACAACAGTAAAACAGTAAGATGTGCAAAACAAATAGGATGTGCAAAAACAGTATATGGGACTTAATAAATATTAGTATAAACAGGAGGGATGAGAGGGATGTGCAACGGGTTGTACTGGGTATGCACACATAGCGGCAATATGGATGATGAGAATATGAATGTTTTTGTTATTTTTTTTTTACAGATAATAATGAGTCTTGTGAAAGTTTATGGAACAGAGTTTGTGTTAAGGAGCCTGATGGCCTGAGGGAAGAAGCTCTTCCTCAGTCTCTCTGTCTTTGCCATCAAGCTCCTGTAGCGCCTGCCAGATGGCAGTAAACGGAAAAGATGGTTACCGGGGTGGTTTGAGTCTTTGATGATTTTAGCAGCTCTGCTTCTGCAGCGTTTGAGGTAGATGCCCTGCAGAGAGGGGAGAGTAGATCCTGAGATGCGCTCAGCTAAGCGCACGACTCTCTGTAGAGCTTTGCAGTCCTGGTTTGTGGCATTATTATACCACACTGAGATGCACTGAGTCAGAACACTTTCTATGGCCCCTGAATAGAAAGTTTTCAGGATAGCTGGAGAGACCCTGAATTTCCTCAGCTGTCGCAGATGGTACAGCCTTTGCCTGGCTTTCTTAACCTGAGTTTGAATGTGTGTAGTCCATGTCAGGTCCTCGGAGATGTTTACACCGAGGTACTTGAAGCTGCTCACCCTCTCCACAGGGGTCCCACTGATCATGAGAGGAGTGTAGGGCCGCTGCTGTCTCTTCCTGAAGTCCACGATCAGCTCTTTGGTTTTGCTCACGTTCAGAGAGAGGCAGTTGTCCTGGCACCATGATGTAAGTCTCTCCACCTCATCCAAGTATGCGGTCTCGTCATCGTTGTTAATGAGGCCCAGGACCACAGTATCATCCGCAAATTTAATGATAGATGTGGAGCTGTGAGAGGACACGCAGTCGTGGGTGTATAGAGAGTATAGCAGGGGGCTCAGTACCCAGCCCTGTGGGGCTCCTATGTTCAGGGTGATTGAGTTGGAGGTGAACTGGCCGACTTTCACCACTTGTGGTCTGGCGGTGAGGAAATCTTGAATCCAGTCACAAAGTGAAGTGTTTAGGTCTGATAGTTTGACAGCTAGCTTGGTGGGGACTATAGTATTGAAAGCGGAGCTATAGTCAATGAATAGCAGCCTGACATAGTTGCCATTTTTGCTGTCGATGTGAGTGAGGGAGGAGTGCAGTACCTGGGAGATGGCATCATCAGTAGACCTATTTGGCCGGTAGGCAAACTGAAGAGGGTCCAAAGTAGCAGGGATGGAGGAGCAAATGTGTTTCTTTAAAAGTCTCTCAAAAACCTTCATGACTGTCGATGTAAGGGCAACTGGACGATAGTCATTCAGGCAAGAGGGTTTACTGTTCTTGGGCACAGGGATAATGACAGATTTTTTAAAGGGGGTGGGGACCACAGAGGTAGCGGGGGACTCATTAAATATGGATGTAAACAAACCAGCAAGCTGATCAGCACAGGACCTCAGAACGCGGCCAGTAATCCCATCGGGTCCTGCTGCTTTTCTGAAGTTCACTCTCCTTAGTTCCCTCCGAACATCATCCTCTGAAAGGGTGATAGCATAATCATTGCTTTCATTGATATGAAAACCGGGTAAATTTCTTAATTCAGTGGTCAAAATACAACAGAAATCTCACTTGTGATGATCAATAAGGGGACAATATATTTTATTTTTTTCATTTTTTTTATTGTTGTGGGTTCCATATATTAATATCATAATTAATAATTACAGTGATGTTTGAGGATCAAACTTCGACCCTCCTGAAGTGTTTCCAGAAAAGTGTACCATATGCATCAGACGTTTAGCTAACGGTCCGTGGGCGTGACGTCTGAAGCGGAGACTAGCATCGCACTGGTTCCCTCCACAAAAAGCATAAAGGACTTTTCCATAGGCTTTTGGATTATCGCAAAAAATAAGCTCTGTGTTCAACCATACTTCACGAAAATTACACGTTTTGTCCATCAAGATAATTTTCACAAAATAATATAACTTTGATGAATTTTGAAGCCTAAATAAAAGCACCAGAACTGAAAAACTAAACTTAGGCTATAAACGAACAACTGCACCAAGGTCGCTCGCCTTCAACGTCACGACCACCGACAACTTTCTCAAACTTATTTTTAACGTTCAGTGAAAAGAATTTACACTGCATATGAATTTTAATCCACGCTATATGAGCCGTTTCATATAAACTGGAATACATATAAAACTAGAGCCAAACTAAAATTGAAATGAGACATTAATAATAAATAGTATAGTGATTAAATGAAATGATCATAACTAAAGGACATATGAAAGCACGTATTGCTGTACATTTCGAAATAAGGTGCATTAAAGGTCAACAATTCCTTGATTAATTTGAATATTTTAATTGAAAATGTGTCAACAGCAGATCGAGCAAGTTTTTGGATATGGAAAGATTAAACTTATTTTAGTGAACTAAGCACCACATTTCAGCTCGTTTTGTTACGGTGGGTACACAATGTTATTTTATCCTTGCTTCTAGGAAATCCTCAATCTGTATACTTTCTAACAGCTTCATGTGGCTGTAAACATTTCTTTTTAACTTGGCTTTAAGCACTATGCATCGTTAAAGTTTCACTTTCACCGTGACTAAGCCGGTAAATGTGGTGTTTACATGTAATAATCATATGAGTTTACCTTATGTTACGAACCCAGAATCTCTGCATCATTAGGAAAGCGATATAAAACGAGCATCTTCCCTCCAAAGACTTTTGTCTTTGAAACTGTACTTTGATCATCTTTGTTTTGAAATTCCTTTAAAGCAAATCATTCATCTAAATAAATCCATACAGTAAAGAAGTTACTATGTGTCATGCATTACAGTAATAAATAAATGTAATATTTTTTGATGGAAGGTGTGTCACTGTTTAAACCCATACAATGATGGTATATTGACCATCTAGAGTAAATACTTCTACATTAAAGACTTGAAGCTGTTTCTATAGTGTCAAATAAACATTTTGCACCTTGTTTTGTTTCGGGGTGACACTCCTTTGGAAAGTTATTGACCTGTAAGGCGTGCTTTTGAAGAACCCCATTGAATACAGTAATGGTACATATTTAATGTAATTGTAAGAGTTTGTCCAAATAAACTTCCTCTATGATGTCATGTTCTCTGATGACTTTAGTACCATGCACAGTAATTCGTTGCAGGCTGTAGTAATCGAAACATGTTATTTGTAAATGGTCCCTCAGATACGCGATGCCGTCACTACACAGCACAGAGGTAAGCGTGTTTATCAGCTTCTTTAAAACCTCGAGGTCTACAGAAAATGTGTTGTAGTTTGTGCTTATAACAGTCGTAATGATAATTGACCGAAAGTAGCCTTTGTACATGCAGATCAGCGAAGTTGAACGCGGAAGTCCGAATGTGCGAATATAAAACCAACTTTAACGTTACCCAGGTCAAATACCATGCTTAAACTAGCCAAAAGCAAGTTAAAAACAAATGAAACATGTTTTGCTACCATGGTTTGCCATGTTTTTGGTTGTAACCACGGTTAATTTTCGTTAGGGATTTTTCATCTTGTTTTATTTATTTTATTTTACGTGAAAATGATTAGGCTATACTGTACGTTTAGCACACCACACAATACTGTGCGTTTCAATGCACTTCAGTAGACCTTAAATACATGTTTTGTCACTGTTAAAATTATGTTTTATGCATCAATAAAAAAGTATGACAGACTTTTACTCTAGTCTTTATCACTTTGGCTCAGTTTGTTGACGTTTTTTGCTCTGTCGGGCGGCAGAAATGTCTATGTAAACCATTCCGGGTCAACACCATGCTTTTCCAATGAGGGGGAAAGGATCGTTTTCCACTCGCCGACTCCGCCCACATCTATGACGCGACACCGACCGAGTCTAGTGTAATACACTCTTAACCGTTTATAAAGAGGGTGGCCTAATATCCCAATTGTTTTGTTTCTGCGTTTGCTGACTAAAACATTTATCACAGCAGGCGACGAGCATGTGAGGGAAAATATTCAGATCTGAGTGAATTTGTGTTTTTATATGTCCGTTTGTATGATTATTTTGGTGTTTGGAGTGATAATGTTGCTGGTACTGAATGCTCTTTATCTTTAAAGGTTGTATAATTTGTCCATTTCTGGACATACCAAAAATATGTGTTGGTGATCTAGTTAGTTTATACTAGAATCAAACTAAAACAATATGCAAAGTAATGCCATTTTATGAGACGATCATATGTTTTAATAAAGAAGTTATATAGTCTTTCAGTAAATATCCTTACAAAAATAATCACTACCCACTTAACTACATATATTGTTGACCCTGGGACAACATTTTAATCCAAAAATGTAATCTTGACCATTTCCCTACACCTAAACCTAACCTTACCCATGAGTAATCCCTAAAATCATTGGAAATTATAGATTAATGATACTGATGTACAAGCAACAAACACTGATTATAAGCCTAAACTTTATAACTTTATATTAAACTAGATAAAAAAGTTTGTGAACAAACTTTAAGTTGGCTTGTGAAAGCCGGACCAGAAAGTTTTAAAAAGTTTGGAAAGTTTTAAAAAGTTTTAAAAGTTTTATAAGTTTAAGTTTTAAAAGTTTAAGTTTTAAAAGTTTAAGTTTTAATAGTTAAAAAGTTTAAGTTTTAAAAGTTTAAGTTTTATTAGTTTTATAAGTTTAAGTTTTAAAAGTTTAAGTTTTAATAGTTTTAAAAGTTTTAAAAGTTTAAGTTTTAAAAGTAGCGAATAAGTTAGGCTAGCACGATTAGCATGTTGCTAGCATGTCGCTAGCGTGATTTTAGCATGATTAGCATGTTGCTAGCATGTTGCTAGCATGTTGTTAGCATGTTGCTAGCATGATTAACATGTTGCTAGCATAATGCTAGCATGATTAGCATGTTAATAGCATGTCGGTAGCATGATTAGCATGTTGCTAGCATGTTGTTAGCATGTTGCTAGCGTGATTAGCATGTTGCTAGCATGATTTTAGCATGATTAGCATGTTGCTAGCATGTTGCTAGCATGATTAGCATGTTGCTACCATGATTTTAGCATTATTAGCATGTTGCTAGCATGTTGCTAGCGTGATTAGCATGTTGCTAGCATGTTGCTAGCATGATTAGCATGTTGTTAGCATGTTGCTAGCACGTTGCTAGCGTGATTTTAGCATGATTAGCATGTTGCTAGCATGTTGTTAGCATGATTAGCATGTTGCTAGCATGTTGCTAGCATGATTTTAGCATTATTAGCATGTTGCTAGCATGTTGCTAGCGTGATTAGCATGTTGCTAGCATGTTGCTAACGTGATTAGCATGTTGCTAGCATGATTAGCATGTTGCTAGCATGTTGCTAACATGATTAGCATGTTGCTAGCATGATTAGCATGTTACTAGCATGTTGCTAGCATGTTGCTAGCGTGATTAGCATGTTGCTAGCATGATTTTAGCATGATTAGCATGTTGCTAGCATGTTGCTAGCGTGATTAGCATGTTGCTAGCTTGTTTTTAGCATGATTAGCATGTTGCTAGCATGTTTGCTAGCGTGATTAGCATGTTGCTACCATGATTTTAGCATGATTAGCATGTTGCTAGCATGTTGCTAGCGTGATTAGCATGTTGCTAGCATGTTGCTAGCATGATTAGCATGTTGTTAGCATGTTGCTAGCACGTTGCTAGCGTGATTTTAGCATGATTAGCATGTTGCTAGCATTTTGCTAGCATGATTAGCATGTTGCTAGCATGTTGCTAGCCTGATTTTAGCATTATTAGCATTTTGCTAGCATTTTGCTAGCATGATTTTAACATGATTAGCATGTTGCTAGCATGTTGCTAGCATAATTAGCATGTTGCTAGCATGATTTTAACATGATTAGCATGTTGCTAGCATGTTGCTAGCGTGATTTTAGCATGATTAGCATGTTGCTAGCATGTTGCTAGCGTGATTAGCATGTTGCTAGCATGTTGCTAGCATGATTTTAGCATGATTAGCATGTTGCTAGCATGTTGCTAGCATGTTTTTAGCATGTTTTTAGCATTATTAGCATGTTGCTAGCATGTTGCTAGCATGTTGCTAGCGTGATTAGCATGTTGCTAGCATGATTTTAGCATGATTAGCATGTTGCTAGCATGTTGCTAGCGTGATTAGCATGTTGCTAGCATGATTAGCATGTCGCTAGCATGATTTTAGCATGATTAGCATGTTGCTAGCATGATTTTAGCATGTTGCTAGCATGATTTTAGCATGATTTGCATGTTGCTAGCATTTTGCTAACGTGATTTTAGCATGATTAGCATGTTGGTAGCATTTTGCTAGCATAATTAGCATGTTGCTAGCATGATTTTAGGATGATTAGCATGTTGCCAGCATGATTAGCAAGTGACTAGCATGTTGCTAGCATAGATGTTGTAGTTTAAACCTATATGCTATTTGTAGTTTATTTGTAGTTAAACCATTGTAATTTAAACCTATATGCTATTTCATGGGCCTTCCCCTCACCATGTAAGTCTATGGGACAATTTTGGGGGGCTCTTGCGCCCCAGGGGTAAAACGTATACCCCACTGCGGGGTATGATCTCGCTCAGCTTGATAGCCTCTTCAAATGTTGTGATTCACAAGTTTCTACGAAATTCTCGCTCTGCGCTACAACCCGTCGAAGTTTGCCGCCATGCATTGTCGATGCGTTTTTTTGCGCGGTTTTTCGCTAATTGTACGATTAGCATAAACCCCATCGCTTAGAAAAGATATAGCAACGCGAGTCAGAATAGTTCGGAGATATGGTGCGAGTTTCGAGTTTGTAGAGTTAAAGCTCTAGGAGGAGTAGCAATTGCAAATTTAGTCTCAGAAGAATAATAATAACTAGAAACAAAAGTTTGTGAACAAACTTTGAAGTTGGCTTGAGAAAGTCTGACCAGAAAGTTTAAAAAAGTTTAAAAAGTTTAAAAAAGTTTGGAAAGTTTAAAAAAGTTTAAGTTTTAAAAGTTTAAGTTTGAATAGTTTTAAAAGTTTAAGTTTTAATAGTTTTAAAAGTTGCTAGCATGTTGATAGCATGTTGCTAACATGATTTTAACATGATTATCATGTTGCTAGCATGTTTCTAGCATGATTAGCATGTTGCTAGCATGTTGCTAGCATATTGCTAGCATTATTTTAGCATTATTAGCATGTTGCTAGCGTGATTAGCATATTGTTAGCATGTTGCTAGCATGATTAGCATGTTGCTGGCATGTTTTCAGCATGATTAACATGTTGCTAGCATGTTTTTAGCATGATTAGCATGTTGCTAGCATGATTTAGATAGATTAGAAATAGTATTAGATAGAGTGGAAGCTTAAATTAGTTTGAATGTGATAGAAATAGTACATAGAAGGGAAGTCTGATTGAGTCTAATGGGCTTCAGTCTGTTTAGATTTGAATTTTTGACAGTTGGAGTTTGAACAGTCTTGGCTCATCTGAACATTCCGTCAATGTATGTCTATGGGATTTTTATGATTTTTAATCTTCAGTTTTATGAAAATCATAAGTCTGATCAGTTAGAAAAGATATAGCAACGCGAGTCAGAATAGTTCGGAGATATGGTGCGAGTTTCGAGTTTGTAGAGTTAAAGCTCTAGGAGGAGTAGCAATTGCAAATTTAGTCTAAAAAAGTCTAGAAGTTTAAATAGGATTTCAGTAAGTTGGCTTTCACAAGCCAACTTAATAACTAGATAAAAAAGTTTGTGAACAAACTTTAAGTTGGCTTGTGAAAGCCGGACCAGAAAGTTTAAAAAAGTTTGGAAAGTTTTAAAAAGTTGTAAAAGTTGTAAAAGTTTTATAAGTTTAAGTTTTATAAGTTTTAAAAGTTTAAAATTTAATAGTTAAAAAAGTTTAAGTTTTACAAGTTAAAGTTTTATTAGTTTTATAAGTTTAAGTTTTAAAAGTTTAAGTTTTAATAGTTTTAAAAGTTTAAGTTTTAATAGTTTTAAAAGTTTTAAAAGTTTAAGTTTTAAAAGTAGCGAATAAGTTAGGCTAGCATGATTAGCATGTTGCTAGCATGATTAGCATGTTGCTAGCATGTTGCTAGCTTGGTTTTAGCATGATTAGCATGTTGTTAGCATGTTGCTAGCATTATTAGCATTTTAATAGCATGATTCTAGCATGATTAGCATTTTGCTAGCATGTTGCTAGCATGATTAGCATGTTGCTAGCATGTTGTTAGCGTGATTAGCATGTTGCTAGCATGATTTTAGCATGATTAGCATGTTGCTAGCGTGATTAGCATGTTGTTAGCATGTTTTTAGCATTATTAGCATGTTACTAGCATGTTGCTAGCGTGATTAGCATGTTGCTAGCATGATTTTAGCATGATTAGCATGTTGCTAGCATGTTGCTAGCATGATTAGCATGTTGCTAGCATGTTGCTAGCATGATTAGCATGTTGCTAGCATGTTGCTAGCATGTTGCTAGCGTGATTAGCATGTTGCTAGCATGTTGCTAGCATGATTAGCATGTTGCTAGCCTGTTGCTAGCGTGATTAGCATGTTGCTAGCATGATTTTAGCATTATTAGCATGTTGCTAGCATGTTGCTAGCATGATTTTAGCATAATTAGCATGTTTGCTAGCATGTTGGTAGCATGATTTTAGCATTATTATTGTTGCTAGCATGATTTTAGCATGATTAGCATGTTGCTAGCATGATTAGCATGTTGCTAGCATGTCGTTAGCATGATTAGCATGTTGCTAGCATGTTGCTAGCATTATTAGCATGTTGCTAGCATTATTAGCATGTTGCTAGCATGATTAGCATGTGACTAGCATGTTGCTAGCATGATTAGCATGTTTGCTAGCATGTCGCTAGCGTGATTTTAGCATGATTAGCATTTTGCTAGCATGTTGCTAGCGTTATTAGCATGTTGTTAGCATGATTTTAGCATGATTAGCATGTTGCTAGCATGTTGCTAGCGTGATTAGCATGTTGCTAGCATGTTGCTAGCATGATTAGCATGTTGCTAGCGTGATTAGCATGTTGCTAGCATGTTGCTAGCATGATTAGCATGTTGCTAGCATGTTGCTAGCATGATTAGCATGATTTTAGCATGATTAGCATGTTGCTAGCATGTTGCTAGCATGATTAGCATGTTGCTAGCATGTTTCTAGCATGATTTTAGCATGATTAGCATGTTGCTAGCATGATTTTAGCGTGATTAGCATGTTTGCTAGCATGATTAGCATGTTGCTAGCATGATTTTAGCATGATTAGCATGTTGATAGCATGTTTGCTAGCATGATTAGCATGTTGCTAGCATGATTTTAGCATGATTAGCATGTTGATAGCATGTTGCTAGCATGATTTTATTATAATTAGCATGTTTGCTAGCATGTTGGTAGCATGATTAGCATGTTGCTAGCATGATTTTAGCATTATTAGCATGTTGCTAGCATGATTTTAGCATGATTAGCATGTTGTTAGCATTATTTTAGCATGATTAGCATGTTGTTAGCATGTTGCTAGCATGATTTTAACATGATTAGCATGTTGCTAGCATGATTAGCATGTTGTTAGCATGTTGCTAGCATGATTTTAGCATGATTAGCATGTTGCTAGCATGTTGCTAACATGATTTTAGCATGATTAGCATGTTTGCTAGCATGTTGCTAGCATGATTTTAGAATGATTAGCATGTTGCTAGCATGTTGCTAGCATTATTTTAGCATGATTAGCATTTGCTAGCATGTAGCTAATAGAAATAGTACATAGAAGGGAAGTCTGATTGAGTCTAATGGGCTTCAGTCTGTTTAGATTTGAATTTTAAATAAAGTTTGAATTGTGAGTTTGAATTGTCTTGGCTCATCTGAACACTCCGTCAGTGTAAGTCTATGAGATTTTTATCATCTTTAATCTTCAGTTTTATGAAAATCATAAGTCTGATCAGTTAGAAAAGATATAGCATATCGAGTCAGAACAGTCTGAAGACCTGGGCTGAGTTTGGAGTCTGTAGAGTTAAAGCTCTAGGAGGAGATAGAATTGCAAATTTAGTCTCAGAAGATTAATAATAACTAGATAAAGAAGTTTGTGAACAAACTTCGAAGTTGGCTTGGGAAAGTCTGACGTATTATAGACTTAGTTTTAAAAGCTAGCAGTTTGAAGTACGAAGTTTACATAAAAAAGATAGATAGATAGATAGATAGATAGATAGATAGATAGATAGATAGATAGATAGTAGATAGATAGATAGATAAATAGATAGATAGATAGATAGAAAGAGTCAATAGATAGATAGATAGATAGATAGATAGATAGATAGATAGATAGATAGATAGATAGATAGATAGATAGATAGATAGAGTCAATAGATAGATAGATAGATAGATAGATAGATAGAGTCAGTAGATAGATAGAGTCAGTAGATAGATAGATAGATAGATAGATAGATAGATAGATAGATAGATAGATAGATAGATAGATAGATAGATAGAAAGAGTCAATAGATAGATAGATAGATAGATAGATAGATAGATAGATAGATAGATAGAAAGAGTCAATAGATAGATAGATAGATAGATAGATAGATAGATAGATAGATAGATAGATAGATAGATAGATAGATAGATAGATAGAGTCAGTAGATAGATAGAGTCAGTAGATAGATAGATAGATAGATAGATAGATAGATAGATAGATAGATAGATAGATAAGCATGTTGCTAGCATGTCGTTACCATTATTTTAGCATGATTAGCATGTTGCTAGCATTTTGCTAGAGTGATTAGCATGTTGCTAGCATTTTGCTAGCATGATTAGCATGTTGCTGGCATGATTTTAGCATGTTGCTAGCGTGATTAGCATGTTGCTAGCATGTTGCTAGTATGTTGCTAGCATGATTAGCATGTTGCTAGCATGTTGCTAGCATGTTGCTAGCGTGATTAGCATGTTGCTAGCATGATTTTAACATGATTAACATGTTGCTAGCATGTTGCTAGCATGTTGCTAGCGTGATTAGCATGTTGCTAGCATTTGCTAGCATGATTTTAGCATGATTAGCATGTTGCTAGCATGTTGCTAGCGTGATTAGCATGTTGCTAGCATGTTGCTAGCGTGATTAGCATGTTGCTAGCATGTTGCTAGCATGATTAGCATGTTGCTAGCATGTTGCTAGCATGTTGCTAGCGTGATTAGCATGTTGCTAGCATGTTGCTAGCATGATTTTAGCATTATTAGCATGTTGCTAGCATGTTGCTAGCGTGATTAGCATGTTGCTAGCTTGTTTTTAGCATGATTAGCATGTTGCTAGCATGTCGCTAGCATGTTGCTAGCGTGATTAGCATGTTGCTAGCATGATTTTAGCATGATTAGCATGTTGCTAACGTGTTGCTAGCGTGATTAGCATGTTGCTAGCATGTTTTTAGCATGATTAGCATGTTGTTAGCATGTTGCTAGCATGTTGCTAGCGTGATTAGCATGTTGTTAGCATGATTTTAGCATGATGAGCATGTTGCTAGCATGTTGCTAGCATGTTGCTAGCGTGATTAGCATGTTGCTAGCATGTTGCTAGCATGATTTTAGCATGATTAGCATGTTGCTAGCATGTTGCTAGCGTGATTAGCATGTTGCTAGCATGTTGCTAGCGTGATTAGCATGTTGCTAGCATGTTGCTAGCATGATTAGCATGTTGCTAGCATGTTGCTAGCATGTTGCTAGCGTGATTAGCATGTTGCTAGCATGTTGCTAGCATGATTAGCATGTTGCTAGCATGTTGCTAGCGTGATTAGCATGTTGCTAGCATGTTGCTAGCGTTATTAGCATGTTGCTAGCTTGTTTTTAGCATGATTAGCACGTTGCTAGCATGTTGCTAGCATGATTTTAGCATTATTAGCATGTTGCTAGCATGTTGCTAGCGTGATTAGCATGTTGCTAGCTTGTTTTTAGCATGATTAGCATGTTGCTAGCATGTTGCTAGCGTGATTAGCATGTTGCTAGCATGTTTTTAGCATGATTAGCATGTTGCTAGCATGTTGCTAGCATGTTGCTAGCGTGATTAGCATGTTGCTAGCATGTTGCTAGCATGATTTTAGCATTATTAGCATGTTGCTAGCATGTTGCTAGCGTGATTAGCATGTTGCTAGCTTGTTTTTAGCATGATTAGCATGTTGCTAGCATGTTGCTAGCATGTTGCTAACGTTATTAGCATGTTGCTAGCTTGTTTTTAGCATGATTAGCATGTTGCTAGCATGTTGCTAGCATGATTTTAGCATGATTAGCATGTTGCTAGCATGTTGCTAGCGTGATTAGCATGTTGCTAGCTTGTTTTTAGCATGATTAGCATGTTGCTAGCATGCTGCTAGCATGTTGCTAGCATGATTAGCATGTTGCTAGCATGTTGCTAGCGTGATTAGCATGTTGCTAGCATGATTTTAGCATTATTAGCATGTTGCTAGCATGTTGCTAGCGTTATTAGCATGTTGCTAGCTTGTTTTTAACATGATTAGCATGTTGCTAGCATGTTGCTAGCATGATTTTAGCATTATTAGCATGTTGCTAGCATGTTGCTAGCGTGATTAGCATGTTGCTAGCTTGTTTTTAGCATGATTAGCATGTTGCTAGCATGTTGCTAGCATGTTGCTAGCATGATTAGCATGTTGCTAGCATGTTTTTAGCATGATTAGCATGTTGCTAGCATGTTGCTAGCATGTTGCTAGCGTGATTAGCATGTTGCTAGCATGTTGCTAGCATGATTTTAGCATTATTAGCATGTTGCTAGCATGTTGCTAGCGTGATTAGCATGTTGCTAGCTTGTTTTTAGCATGATTAGCATGTTGCTAGCATGTTGCTAGCATGATTAGCATGTTGCTAGCGTTATTAGCATGTTGCTAGCTTGTTTTTAGCATGATTAGCATGTTGCTAGCATGTTGCTAGCATGATTTTAGCATTATTAGCATGTTGCTAGCATGTTGCTAGCGTGATTAGCATGTTGCTAGCTTGTTTTTAGCATGATTAGCATGTTGCTAGCATGTTGCTAGCATGATTAGCATGTTGCTAGCATGTTGCTAGCATGTTGCTAGCGTGATTAGCATGTTGCTAGCATGTTGCTAGCATGATTTTAGCATTATTAGCATGTTGCTAGCATGTTGCTAGCGTGATTAGCATGTTGCTAGCTTGTTTTTAGCATGATTAGCATGTTGCTAGCATGTTGCTAGCATGTTGCTAGCGTGATTAGCATGTTGCTAGCATGTTTTTAGCATGATTAGCATGTTGCTAGCATGTTGCTAGCATGTTGCTAGCGTGATTAGCATGTTGCTAGCATGTTGCTAGCATGATTTTAGCATTATTAGCATGTTGCTAGCATGTTGCTAGCGTGATTAGCATGTTGCTAGCTTGTTTTTAGCATGATTAGCATGTTGCTAGCATGTTGCTAGCATGTTGTTAACGTTATTAGCATGTTGCTAGCTTGTTTTTAGCATGATTAGCATGTTGCTAGCATGTTGCTAGCATGATTTTAGCATTATTAGCATGTTGCTAGCATGTTGCTAGCGTGATTAGCATGTTGCTAGCTTGTTTTTAGCATGATTAGCATGTTGCTAGCATGCTGCTAGCATGTTGCTAGCATGATTAGCATGTTGCTAGCATGTTGCTAGCATGTTGCTAGCGTGATTAGCATGTTGCTAGCATGATTTTAGCATTATTAGCATGTTGCTAGCATGTTGCTAGCGTTATTAGCATGTTGCTAGCTTGTTTTTAGCATGATTCGCATGTTGCTAGCATGATTTTAGCATTATTAGCATGTTGCTAGCATGTTGCTAGCGTGATTAGCATGTTGCTAGCTTGTTTTTAGCATGATTAGCATGTTGCTAGCATGTTGCTAGCATGTTGCTAGCGTGATTAGCATGTTGCTAGCATGTTTTTAGCATGATTAGCATGTTGCTAACGTGTTGTTAGCGTGATTAGCATGTTGCTAGCATGTTGCTAGCATGTTGGTAGCATTATTTTAGCATGATTAGCATGTTGCTAGCGTGATTAGCATGTTGCTAGCATGTTTTTAGCATGATTAGCATGTTGCTAGCATGATTAGCATGTTGCTAGCATGTTACTAGCATGATTAGCATGTTGCTAGCATGTTTTTAGCATGATTAGCATGTTGTTAGCATGTTGCTAGCATGTTGCTAGCGTGATTAGCATGTTGTTAGCATGATTTTAGCATGATGAGCATGTTGCTAGCATGTTGCTAGCATGTTGCTAGCGTGATTAGCATGTTGCTAGCATGTTGCTAGCATGATTTTAGCATGATTAGCATGTTGCTAGCATGTTGCTAGCGTGATTAGCATGTTGCTAGCATGTTGCTAGCGTGATTAGCATGTTGCTAGCATGTTGCTAGCATGATTAGCATGTTGCTAGCATGTTGCTAGCATGTTGCTAGCATGTTGCTAGCGTGATTAGCATGTTGCTAGCATGTTGCTAGCGTGATTAGCATGTTGCTAGCATGATTTTAGCATTATTAGCATGTTGCTAGCATGTTGCTAGCGTTATTAGCATGTTGCTAGCTTGTTTTTAGCATGATTAGCATGTTGCTAGCATGTTGCTAGCATGATTTTAGCATTATTAGCATGTTGCTAGCATGTTGCTAGCGTGATTAGCATGTTGCTAGCTTGTTTTTAGCATGATTAGCATGTTGCTAGCATGTTGCTAGCGTGATTAGCATGTTGCTAGCATGTTTTTAGCATGATTAGCATGTTGCTAGCATGTTGCTAGCAAGATTAGCATGTTGCTAGCATGATTTTAGCATGATTAGCATGTTGATGGCGTGATTAGCATGTTGCTAGCATGTTGCTGGCATGATTTTAGCATTATTAGCATGTTGCTAGCATGTTGCTAGCATGTTTTTAGCATGATTAGCATGTTGCTAGCATGATTTTAGCATGATTAGCATGTTGCTAGCATGATTTTACCATGATTAGCATGTTGCTAGCATGATTAGCATTTTGCTAGCATGATTTTAGCACGATTAGCATGTTGCTAGCGTTTTGCTAGCGTGATTTTAGCATGATTAGCATGTTGCTAGCATGTTGTTAGCATGTTGCTAGCATAATTAGCATGTTGCTAGCATGATTTTAGCATGATTAGCTTGTTGCTAGCATGTTGCCAGCATGATTAGCAAGTGACTAGCATGTTGCTAGCATAGATAGATAGATAGATAGATAGATAGATAGATAGATAGATAGATAGATAGATAGATAGATAGATAGATAGATAGATAGATAGATAGATAGATAGATAGATAGATAGATAGATAGATAGAGTCACTAGATAGATAGATAGATAGATAGATAGATAGATAGATAGATAGATAGATAGATAGATAGATAGATAGATAGATAGATAGATAGATAGATAGATAGAGTCAGTAGATAGATAGAGTCAGTAGATAGAAAGAGTCAATAGATCATTTCCTATGTAAATTACCATCGTAGTTTCAACCTATATGCTATTTCATGGGCCGTCCCCTCACCATGTAAGTCTATGGGACAATTTTGGGGGGCTCTTGCGCCCCAGGGGTAAAACTTATACCCCACTGCGGGGTATGATCTCGCTCAGCTTGATAGCCTCTTCAAATGTTGTGATTCACAAGTTTCTACGAAATTCTCGCTCTGCGCTACAACCCGTCGAAGTTTGCCGCCATGCATTGTCGATGCGTTTTTTTGCGCGGTTTTTCGCTAATTGTACGATTAGCATAAACCCGATCGCTTAGAAAAGATATAGCAACTCGAGTCAGAATAGTTCGGAGATATGTTGCGAGTTTCGAGTTTGTAGAGTTAAAGCTCTAGGAGGAGTAGCAGTCAGAAATTTAGTCTCAGAAGAATAATAATAATAACTAGATTAAAAAGTTTGTGAACAAACTTTAAGTTGGCTTGCGAAAGCCGGACCAGAAAGTCTTAAAAAGTTTGGAAAGTTTTAAAAAGTTTTAAAAGTTTAAGTTTTAAAAGTTTTATAAGTTTTAAAAGTTTAAGTTTTAATAGTTTTATAAGTTTAAGTTTTAAAAGTTTAAGTTTTAATAGTTTAAAAAGTTTAAGTTTTAATAGTTTTAAAAGTTTTAAAAGTTTAAGTTTTAAAAGTAGCGAATAAGTTAGGCTAGCATGATTAGCATGTTGCTAACATGTTGCTAACATGATTAGCATGTTGCTAGCATGTTGCTAGCATGATTAGCATGTTGCTAGCATGTTGCTAGCATGATTAGCATGTTGCTAGCATGATTTTAACATGATTAGCATGTTGCTAGCATGTTGGTAGCGTGATTAGCATGTTGTTAACATGTTGCTAGCATGATTAGCATGTTGCTAACATGTTGCTAGCATGATTAGCATGTTGTTAGCATGTTTCTAGCATGATTAGCATGTTGCTAGCATGATTTTAGCATGATTAGCATGTTGCTAGCATGTTGCTAGCGTGATTAGCATGTTGCTAGCTTGTTTTTAGCATGATTAGCATGTTGCTAGCATGTTACTAGCATGTTGCTAGCGTGATTAGCATGTTGTTAACATGATTTTATCATTGTGTAGCATGTTGCTAGCATGTTGCTAGCGTGATTAGCATGTTGCTAGCATGTTGCTAGCATGATTAGCATGTTTGCTAGCATGATTTTAGCATGATTAGCATGTTGCTAGCATGTTTTTAGCATGATTAGCATGTTGCTAGTATGTTTTTAGCATAATTAGCATGTTGCTAGCATGATTTTAGCATTATTAGCATGTTGCTAGCATGTTGCCAGCATGATTAGCAAGTGACTAGCATGTTGCTAGCATAGATGTTGTAGTTTAAACCTATATGCTATTTGTAGTTTATTTGTAGTTTATTTGTAGTTTCAACCTATATGCTATTTCATGGGCCGTCCCCTCACCATGTAAGTCTATGGGACAATTTTGGGGGGCTCTTGCGCCCCAGGGGTAAAACTTATACCCCACTGCGGGGTATGTTCTCGCTCAGCTTGATAGCCTCTTCAAATGTTGTGATTCACAAGTTTCTACGAAATTCTCGCTCTGCGCTACAACCCGTCGAAGTTTGCCGCCATGCATTGTCGATGCGTTTTTTTGCGCGGTTTTTCGCTAATTGTACGATTAGCATAAACCCGATCGCTTAGAAAAGATATAGCAACTCGAGTCAGAATAGTTCGGAGATATGGTGCGAGTTTGGAGTTTGCCGAGTTAAAGCTCTAGGAGGAGTAGCAGTCAGAAATTTAGTCTCAGAAGAATAATAATAAGTTTAAAAGCAATAACAGTAAGTTGGCTTTCCCAAGCCAACTTAATAAGTTTAAATAGAATAACAGTAAGTTGGCTTTCCCAAGCCAACTTAATAAGTTTAAATAGAATAACAGTAAGTTGGCTTTCCCAAGCCAACTTAATAAGTTTAAAAGCAATAACAGTAAGTTGGCTTTCCCAAGCCAACTTAATAAGAAGTTTAAATAGGATTTCAGTAAGTTGGCTTTCACAAGCCAACTTAATAATAAGAAGTTTAAATAGGATTTCAGTAAGTTGGCTTTCACAAGCCAACTTAATTATTTACATTTATATAGCACTTTTCTGTGTACTCAAAGCGTTTTACACGAAAGGGGGGAATCTTCTCATCCACCTGGATCAAAGTTAAGTGTGTGGGTGTAAAGATATAGAAACATTAACTTTATTCACTTCTTGTTACATTGCAAATATTACACATTATGTAATGTATAACAATACATGTTTATACAATCTGTATGTATAATG
>JAPDDL010000774.1:0-29516 GCA_027422435.1 Schizopygopsis pylzovi
AATATTTAATGACATCACTGAAACCCTTTCAGATAAATAAATAAATAAATCTTCCACCTGAGAAACATTTGAACGCTGAGCAAATCTTTTTTTAATACTTTTTACTTTGATATTGTAATGAAGCCCTTTACATTTACATTTAGTCATTTAGCAGAAGCTTTTATAAGCAACTTACAAATGAAGACAATAGAAGCAATCATAATCAACAAAACAGCAAGTGCTATAACACGTCTCAGTTAGCTTAACGCAGTACACATAGCAAGGTCCTTTTTTATTATATAATAAATAAATAGAATTTAGAAAACAGGTAGAATACAAAACGATTAGAAAAGCTAGTGTTAGAGGCCTGTTTTGCTTTAGTTAATTGTATAATAAATAAAAAAGAAAACAGATTACAAAAAGATTAGAAAAGCTAGTGTTTTTTAAAGAATAGAATTAGAATAGAGTTTGCTAGCGTTAGAGGGTCAAATAAAGATGGAAGAGAATCTTGAAGATGGCTGAGGACTGAGTTTGGATTGAGTTGTGCAGGTCACCAGATGGGAACAGTTCATGTAAAAGTCTGTGAAAGTGATTTTGTGCCTCTTTGGGATGAACAATAAAGCGTCGTTCACTTGCAGAGCACAAGCTTCTCGAGGCACATATGTCTGAAGTCCTGAATTTAGGTAAAGCGGTGCAGAGCCAGTGCTGGTTCTGTAGGCAAACATTAATGCCTTGAATTTTATGTGAGCAGCTATATAACGCGTTTTTCACGTTTCGCACTTTGCAGACGGTCCCTTAGGACTTGTCTCTCAGACGCCAGTGCATTGAGATCGTCTCAGGTTACGTATGTAACCATGGTTCCCCGAATGGGGAACGAGACACTGCGTCCCCTAGGGGTCGCTACGGGGAACACCTCAGCGTGACTCGTGTCTGAAGATACATATGTAAAAACACCACCTGTTGGCCGGTGACAGCCCATGACGTCACTACCGGCGTGCCACAATATAAGTGCCGCCGGGAGGATACATCATCAGCTTCTTCGTCTGAAGCTTGCGTCCGAAGCATGGTCCAAAGCCTAGGGGACGCAGTGTCTCGTTCCCCATTCGGGGAACCATGGTTACATACGTAACCTGAGACGTTCCCCTCCATGGGAACTCGAACTGCGTCCCCTAGGGGTCGCTACGGGGAACGTTATACCCACTTCACCATGCTGAGGGGAATGCAAGCCAATTTCGCGAAAAAGGCGAGCACTAAACCAACTCTACCCGGCTAAGGGAGTTGCCCCTGGGACGACTGATGGCTGTCAGTGATATTATCCCCTTCGGCCAAAGGCCCCAGCTGCATACCCTAGTACTTACCTGCTAGGTGCCCGGATTACCGGGCCTAGGGTAGAGCTCAAAGTCTTGGAATCAGAAAGATTCCTTTAAGGGGATATAGCCAGGCACCTGGCTCACCAGGTCCTGGCCGATCACTCAGGGGTTACCACTTGCTCCTTACTGAGGGAACTGTCTCAACAGACCTCTTGGTAGTGTACACCCCTTTTTCCTTTTTTTTTTTTCTTTTCCTTTTTGGACCCAACACATATGGGACAAGGGAGCGGGGCCCAAGGCACAAACCGGGGCTTTAACCAACTCAAAAAAAGGCACGAAGCTGTGCGCGTAACCCTACCCTTACGGGATTTTAGAAAGAACGCAGAACCTTGATATGCGGACTTACCACTGAGTGGATTTTAGAAAGTGCCCAAAGTCTCGCGTGCGCACTTATTAGAAGAACGTTCTATGCCCTGGAGCGGAGAACTACTCATTCCTCGGAGTGAGAGGGAACTCAGAAGGGAGCGGCAAGCTCATAGATGACCCTCTGGTTGAGGGGAGCAATGCTGGCTCGACCAACAGGGCGAGCGACCTATCACAGAGCTCTGG
Organism: Schizopygopsis pylzovi; assembly: GCA_027422435.1. Classification (NCBI taxonomy): domain Eukaryota; kingdom Metazoa; phylum Chordata; class Actinopteri; order Cypriniformes; family Cyprinidae; genus Schizopygopsis; species Schizopygopsis pylzovi. The sequence continues at coordinate 1,899 of JAPDDL010000774.1, forward strand.
GGGGCGGAGAAACTCGGACGCTCAGACGGGAGCAGCATGCTCATAGGTGACCCTCTGGTTGAGGGGAGCAGTGTTAGCTCTACCGACGGCGAGCCCTGGAGAGCGGAGAAACTCACTCCTCAGAGTGAGACCTCCCAACCATGATTCTCCGCTCAGCAGGGAGCGGCATGCTCATAGATAACCCTCTATAGTGAGGGGAGCAATGCTAGCTCGACCAGCAAGAGAGATCACAGAGCTCGGAGGAGCGGAGAACTCATTCCTCAGAATGAGAGGGAAACTCAGACGCTCCGCAGGGAGCGGCATGCTCAAAGATGACCCTCTAATGATGGGAGCAATGCTAGCTCTACCTATAACGAGCTCTGGAGAGCGGAGAATTCATTCCTCGGAATGAGAGGACCTCAGCTACCAATAAGGAGCTCTAGAGCGGAGAACTCACTCCTCAGAGTGAGAGGGAACTCAGACGCCCCGAAGGGAGCGGCATGCTCATAGATAACCCTCTAATGAGGGGAGCAGTGCTAGCTCTACCTATAACGAGCTCTGGAGAGCGGAGAACTCATTCCTCAGAATGAGAAGGAACTCAGACGCTCAGCAGGGAGCGGCATGCTCATAGATAACCCTCTAATGAGGGGAGCAGTGCTAGCTCTACCTATAACGAGCTCTGGAGAGCGGAGAACTCATTCCTCAGAATGAGAAGGATCTCAGACGCTCAGCAGGGAGCGGCATGCTCATAGATAACCCTCTAATGAGGGGAGCAATGCTAGCTCTACCTATAACAAGCTCTGGAGAGCGGAGAACTCATTTCTCAGAATGAGAAGGAACTCAGACGCTCAGCAGGGAGCGGCATGCTCACAGATAACCCTCTAATGAGGGGAGTAATGCTAGCTCTACCTATAACGAGCTCTGGAGAGCGGAGAACTCATTCCTCAGAATGAGAGGGAAACTCAGACGCTCCGCAGGGAGCGGCATGCTCATAGATAACCCTCTATAGTGAGGGGAGCAATGCTAGCTCGACCAGCAAGAGAGATCACAGAGCTCGGAGGAGCGGAGAAATCATTCCTCAGAATGAGAGGGAAACTCAGACGCTCCGCAGGGAGCGGCATGCTCATAGATAACCCTCTATAGTGAGGGGAGCAATGCTAGCTCGACCAGCAAGAGAGATCACAGAGCTCGGAGGAGCGGAGAAATCATTCCTTAGAATGAGAGGGAAACTCAGACGCTCCGCAGGGAGCGGCATGCTCAAAGATGACCCTCTAATGAGGGGAGCAATGCTAGCTCTACCTATAACGAGCTCTGGAGAGCGGAGAACTCATTCCTCAGAATGAGAAGGAACTCAGACGCTCAGCAGGGAGCGGCATGCTCATAGATAACCCTCTATAGTGAGGGGAGCAATGCTAGCTCGACCAGCAAGGAGAGCGACTTATCACAGAGCTCTGAGGAGCGGAGAACTCATTCCTCAGAATGAGAGGGAACTCCCCTTTTTTTTTTTTTTTTTTTGCCTTAGCTTAGCAGGAAATTTCCACCTAACCTCGGTCAGGTGAAATTTACGGTGGTTACAGGGGAATTAGAGAGGAATGAGAGGGCTTGCCTCTCTCTGACCCGCGCCTCTCTCTCACCCTAGCCGCAGGAGGGGCATGAGTCGCGAGACTAGCCTTCTGAGCCCATCTCTGACCCTCAGACCGAGATGGGCTAGGACCCCTGGTTGTTCGGGCTCAGACCTGGATTATATAGAACCTTATCCAGGTCTTTCAGCAGATCAGTCTGGTACGCCTTAGTGTGCAACGAAGCGACGGTCTGACCTGCTGCTGCATATACCCTGCCATTTAAGCGAGATTCAGGGGCTTAGGTGGCCAGGGGGGAGCCTTGAGAGAGGATGTCTGCCACAGAGAGATAAGCTGTTTATCATCTCTTGCACAGGGAACATCCCCTCATAGCCATTTTCACACAGTGTCAGCATAACTAGTATGCTGAAACCTATGAATACGAGAAAAAATAGCTTTTTCCACTCCTTCTCACTCTCCACATCGAGATTTTATGAAGAAAGGAAGGCTCACTCGAGCTGGGGGTGATTTGGCCAGAAAGATTAATTTTTATGATCCACAACCCCCAAAAACTGTTTCATATGCAGAGAAAAGCACTAGCCGCTGAATCTGATTATGTCAGAAAGATCGCATCGTCACAATCCAGCAGCTCACTCTCGTTCTCGGCCGACGCGCGCGAAAAGGGGCGGTCCCTCTTTTCTTTCTCACTCATCGGCCACATCCAACTGCTAATTTCATTACCTCCGTGCCTCGGCAGCGGTGGGTCCCGAAACGCGGGAAGCAGACGGCTGCCCCTCTTTCCTCGGAGAGAGGGACAGGACGAGAGCGGAGCTTTTACATAAAAAAAAGCTCACAGTGCACGCAGATTTCCCCTCAAGGACATCGCGTGCGTGCTCTTTGCCCAAACAAAAGACGCAAAGATTGTGTGTATCATCGCGGTGGGTCCCGATTTTTCCACACACAATCTTAAACGCCTTGCTAGTGCTCGCCATTTGATAGAGAGAAAACTGTACTCTTACCAGATTGCACGCTTCAAACAGACCAGTCAGTGAAGACGAAAAAGCTGATGATGTATCCTCCCGGCGGCACTTATATTGTGGCACGCCGGTAGTGACGTCATGGGCTGTCGCCGGCCAACAGGTGGTGTTTTTACATATGTATATTCAGACACGAGTCACGCTGAGGCGTTCCCCGTAGCGACCCCTAGGGGACGCAGTTCGAGTTCCCATGGAGGGGAACAATGTATTTTGTACAGAGCGGAGGAAAGCTTGTTTTGAGGAAAACACGCTTGTAGCTTGTTTACTACATCACTACGAATGAAAAGAGGCGTCATTTGCGCCGTAAAAACGTTTTGCTCGCAAGCTTTTGATCTGGAAAAGTCGAATCTGTGAATATCTTGCCAACTTTACCGAACTTTATCCACCCGTCAGATTTTCCTGCCTCTGCTTACTGCGCATGCGCGCATCAATATTGCATCCTTTTTTTAACGCTGAAAAACAATATTTCATGTATCTGCATTACTGTAAGGGTAGGTTTGGGGTTGGGGTAGGTGTAGACGTTATTAAAACACAATCTAATAGATAGAAAAAAAATATTTTGTGTGTGTTAGCATGGATGATTTACATGAAATTTAATGTGTTGTAGCCATTTAAAAAAGTGTACTTCTTATTTTTGTTATTCATGTTTAAATATTATTTGTTTGTGTTTTAGTTCAATTTGTTATTTAAGAAAGGAAATTGTAAACGTCATAAGGCCGCAGCAAATGGGACGCAGTACGCCGAAAGATAGGAAGCGGGTCAGACATATTTATGACCAGTTCATATTCTCTTGTTTTGTATGATTTATGTCTTAATTTTAACATATATTTTGTTGATCAATTATCTTCTCAAATAAACAAGAAGGAACAAAAGTATCGTGGAATGAAGTGCGTTCAATACAAACCCGCTGCCATGCTTCCGCGGCCAAAGCAACATAATGTGTGCAATGTACTGTGCATAAGCTGGCTTTCAGTAACAACATTTTAAAGTTAATATATGAAGTTGTAGGGAAACTATACGCTTATTATTATTATCGTTTAATAAATATAATTCATTTGAAAAAGTACCAACTTCACATTGGGTGGGCCGCGGCTGGTTTAGACTAGTCTTAATGTCATCTGTTTTCTTTTCTTTTTTTCTTCAAGACTGGCCATAACTTTTTAAACTTTTTTAACAAACTAATTCTTAAGACAGGTAAGATCAAAGACTATAGAATACCGTAATTAAATGGATTTTGTAAAACAAATCCCTCAGAATTGGGACAAAAGTCTGCTGTGATTATGTAAATTAATTATAATTCATGGAGTTATATAATAATTCTATGGATTAAAATCACATTTCAAACTTGTTCGTTATTCATCATAGACTATATCCCTTTTATTTATATTATTAAATCTCTTAAATTAAAAATACAGGCCTGTATATAATCCATAGTGTACTTTAGATGGATCAACTAAATTATTAAAGTGCATTTCCGAATATTTATCTCAGTATTTGACATTTTACTGAAACCCTTTCAGATAAATAAATAAATAAATCCTCCACCTGAGAAACATTTGAATGCTGAGCAAATATTTTTTTAATATTTTTTACTTTCATATGTACATTTAGTAATTTACATCAATGAAAGAATGATGATATAACATATATAAGTGAAATAAACTATTATTAATTTAGTCTCATTTTGAACAAATATTGAAATTGTGAAATGGATTAAATATTGGTAACATGAGTGTAAAAGATGAAAGCAGGTCGATCCAGATCTACAGGTGTAATGTTTACTGACTATTGAACGGTAAGATCTTCAGAGGAGAAATACTAATACTACAGAAGAAAGGAAAGAGTGTGTCAGTGAAGGTGGATGTGAATGTGTGTAGATGTGTGTTAGTTACAGGATCAGAGAATGACACTGTTCCTCTGTCATAGTCCAGATCAACTCTCACACGCTCGAGCTTCTGTTTAACACGAAAACCAAACAGTTCAGAACATCCGTACTCCACACTCCAGAAATCAGTGTCAAAGAAATCATATTCCTTCCTTTGGTTTGATGCTGTAGTTACTCCAAGACTCCACAATAGACTCTCTTTAACCTCCACATCCCAGCAGTGTGTTCCTGAGTTAAAACCCTCTGAGCCCAGAACACATGGACACCTGTCAAATCTCTCTGGATTATCAGGAATCAGTGGATTGTTCTCGCTCCATCTCACACTGGTCAGATCATCAGACACGACGAGATATGGATGAGCAGTGTTTGGATCCAGAATCACCGGAGCTGATGAGACACAATCAACATATTATTCTGATGTTCATATAATGATCAAGAGTGAACCGTACACAGATTATTATGAATTATGACTCGTTCTATTGATCAAACACATCAGACATTTTCCTCTGATCACTGTCAGTTAGAGCTGCACGAGTAATCGTTAAAACATCGTGATCTCGATTCAAACACCACGAGATCTCATTTATAAATCACAACGATACACCCGTGTTTATTAACTTTTGAAAAAATCATACTGGAACATTAAAATCAGTTTAGCCGCTGACACAGAGAGATCCTTTATCATGTTTAGGTAAGAAACAGCTTCACAAACCGTCCTTTCAACCACAAAGTATTATTTCTGTCTTACAATCATTCATATTAATCACAGAAATACTGGGATGAACGTTTATAGTTCGGATATAAACACTGATGTCTGCGGTTGTGTAGATCTTCTGAAAGTAACTGGTGCTTCGAATAACGTTGATTACAGTGTTTCTCCAGTAGATGGAGACAAGTGACTGTTATAAAATGTATTTATCATTGAATCATTCAATCTAGAGATTCGTTCATAAACGCTGATTCATCCAGAAATGAAACAAACATTCATGAGCGAGTCATTGAATCCTTCATTCAAACCACTTTTCACAATTTTTATAGTAAAAATGGGTTTATTATATATATATATTAATGTTGTCAAATGATTAATAACGATTAATCGCATCCAAAATTTATTTATTTTGTACATAATTCATGTGTGTGTGTTGTGTATATTTATTATGTATAGATAAATACACACACATGCATGTATATATTTTGAAAATATTTACATGTATATATTTATATTAATGTAATATTTAAATATATTTAATATATAAGCGTATCATGTTTTTCTTAAATATATACATGCATGTGTGTATTTTTATACAGCGGGGAAAATAAGTATTTGACACATCAGCATTTTTATCAGTAAGGGGATTTCTAAGTGGGCTATTGACACAAAATTTCCACCAGATGTAGCCATCAAGCCAAATATTGAATTCATACAAAGAAATCAGAACATTTAAGTATACAAGTTGAGTCATAATAAATAAAGTGAAATGACACAGGGAATAAGTATTGAACACATGAAGATAACAAGGTGCAAAATGGCATAGAAAGCAAGGAGATCACCTGAAATCTGTCAGTATTGAGAGAGAACTCCTGCCCCCTATCAGTACTAATTGATATCAGCTGCTTTAGTCCTAATTGATGGCCTATAAAGGCTTCTCATTACCTAGGAGGCACACAGGAAAGACTTCATGATGGGTAAAAGCAAAGAACTCTCTGTAGATCTTCGTAATCTTATCGTTGAAAAGCATTTTGATGGGAATGGTTATAGGCGCATTTCCAGAATGCTGAATGTTCCTGTGAGCACTGTGGGGGCCATTATCCGGAAATGGAAAGAGCATCAGTTCACCATAAACCGGCCACGATCAGGTGCTCCACGTAAGATCCCTGTCCGAGGAGTCCAAAGAATAATCAGGAGAGTTCTCCAAGCGCCAAGAACCACTCGGGCAGAACTTCAGGAAGACCTTGCATCAGCAGGTACTGTTGTTTCAAAGAAAACTATAAGCAATGCACTGAACCGCCATGGCATCCATGCACGCTCACCACGCAAGACTCCATTGCTGAACAAAAAGCATATTGAGGCTCGGTTAAAGTTTGCGAAAGAGCATTTGGAGAAGCCTGTGGATTATTGGGAGACTATAGTATGGTCAGATGAAAGCAAAATTGAACTTTTTGGCAGTCATTCTACACACCATGTTTGGAGAAGAAATGGCACTGCCCACCACCCCAAGAACACCATACCAACAGTTAAGTTTGGGGGTGGAAGCATCATGGTTTGGGGCTGCTTTTCAGCAAGGGGTACTGGCAGACTTCATATTATTGAAGGCAGGATGAATGGAGAAATGTACCGGGACATTCTGGATAAAAATCTACTGCCATCTACCAGAAAGCTGAAAATGAAAAGAGGGTGGACATTTCAGCAAGACAATGATCCCAAACACAAGGCCAAGGACACAATGAAGTGGTTTCAAAGAAAGAAAATCAAGCTGCTTGAATGGCCCAGTCAATCACCTGACCTAAATCCCATAGAAAATCTATGGAGAGAACTGAAGATCAAAGTTCATAAAAGAGGCCCAAGGAACCTTCAAGATTTAAAGACCATTTGTGTGGAAGAATGGGCCAGAATCACTCCTGAGCAATGCAGACGACTGGTCTCTCCATACAAGAGGCGTCTAGAAGCTGTAATCACCAACAAAGGCTTTTCTACAAAGTATTAAATAAAGTGTTCAATACTTATTCCCTGTGTCATTTCACTTTATTTATTATGACTCAACTTGTATACTTAAATGTTCTGATTTCTTTGTATGAATTCAATATTTGGCTTGATGGCTACATCTGGTGGAAATTTTGTGTCAATAGCCCACTTAGAAATCCCCTTACTGATAAAAATGCTGATGTGTCAAATACTTATTTTCCCCGCTGTATATACTTAATAAATATACACAGTACGCAGATATATATATATATTATGTAAAAAAACCTCTTCTTTTAGATGCGATTAATCATTTGAAAGCACTAATATATATATATATTAGGGATGGGCATTTTAAGCAAAAGTAATATTGATAATTGCTGGGTATTATTCGATTACTATTCGAAAATCGCACCCCTCCCGCGCATGCACACACACACACACAGACACAGACACAGACACAGACACAGACACACAGACACACACACACACAGACACACAGACAGACAGACACACACACACACACATGCACACACGCACACACACACACACACACACACACACGCGCGCGCACGCGCACACACACACACACACACACACAGGGAGATGTAGAGAGAGGGAGAGAGACCATTCAAGCTTTTAATCAGTAAGATAGCAGTTTAATTCATTAGAGAATAGTCTATCTTAACCTGAGCCAATTAATGGTTGTAACTTATGATTGCTGAAACATATTAATATAACATAACCGAATGAGGCATTTATTAACAGAACAGTCCGTCTAGAGCACGTCCTGATTTTGCCGAGTTAGATGTGTTCCTGGGTCATATATTGTTGACCCTGGAACAACATTTTAATCCAAAAATGTAATCTTGACTATTTCCCTTCACCTAAACCTAACCTTATCCATGAGTAATCCCTAAAATCAGAGGAAATGATAGATGAATGACACTGATGTACAAGCAACAAACATTGATTGTAGGCCTAAACTTCAAAAAAATGATAAACTTGTTCTTCAAATCTGATTGGTTCATGACAGTGTTGTTCCAGGGTCAACAATGATGTTGACCCAGGAACATGTTGCACTTGGTAAAATCAGGTTCTGCGATTATCAACTGCTCATACGGTTAGGACATTTCTATTTTAAAAATGAGCATGAACATTCATATTATAAAAAAAATTTAACAGTTTGATTAATTCATTAATGAATATTAGGCTTAAAGCATATTACACATATTCCGTTTTGGTTTTTAATAGCAAAGTGGTCATTATTTTATTTTGTTTTGTTTATTTATTAATTTAATTCAGAAATATGATGAACATTTTATGTTCGTTAAATTCAAGTTTTATTTTTTTTAAATACCAAGCGGCCAGCGCAAGTTTGATCAGTTTATCTTTCTCAAATAAATAACTAAATAAATAAGATTAATGTCATATTTTAAGAATAAAGTCAAGATTACAATAATAAAATCATGTTACATTGCGTGAAGTTAAAGTGAAAATTACGCCTGTATACTAAAAGAAAGTCTGTGGCATCCAACCTGTCATTCTTCACATTTAACACGAAAAACAGCACAAATCTTTTTGCATATAAATATTATGGTTATCAACCAGTGGAATATTACATTATTAAATTGAATGCAGCGAGCTCGTCACGGCTTCATAAGTGGGGAACATGATGTTTCTGAAGCACGTGAAGGGGGCAGAGAAGCGCTCACGCTCAGCGCAGTGCAGTGCATCGTTTTGATAACTTTATGGTTTATTATTTTGAGTTGTTTGGGACGCTGAAACTATATATTGTTAACAGGTCTATTGTTCACGCAATCAGGCTGCATGTATCAGAAGTTCGTGCTCCGGTGCGGTTAGCGCTCACACTATATGTGTGCCGTGCCGGAGTCCAACTGAACCGAGTCTGGTCCACCTCTTACACCCAAGCCAGGGCCTGCTAAACGAACCAAGGAGTGATCACATTAGTCAAACGAACAGGGCTTTGGGGCTCAGACGCGGCTCGGGGATGGTTCAAAACACCCAGTGTGGGTACACCTTTAAGGTTTCTTTAAGGTTCAAGGTTTCTTTATTTGTCACATAATAAATTATACAGGGTATAATCAAAAGTGAAATGTAGGTCAAATCAGGTCTGCTCAGTGGACAGTGCAAAGAATAAAAAATTATATAAAAGTAACACCACACAAGAGCATATATATAGGTAAAAAAAGAAATAACAAGTAAAATGTGCAGTAGAATAAAGAAAAGTGCAAAACAGTAAGATGTGCAAACAAGTAGGATGTGCAAAAACAGTATATGGGACTTAATAAATAGTACTATAAACAGGAGGGATGAGAGGGATGTGCAAACGGCTTTTTTTTTTTTTTATTAAACAGAGTTTGTGTTTAGGAGCCTGATGGCCTGAGGGAAGAAGCTCTTCCTCAGTCTTTCAGTCTTTGCCATCATGCTCCTGAAGCGCTTGCCAGATGGCAGTAAACGGAAAAGATGGTTACCGGGGTGATTCGAGTCCTTGATGATTTTTACAGCTCTGCTTTTGCAGCGTTTGAGGTAGATGTCCTGCAGAGAGGGGAGAGCAGACCTTGAGATGCGCTCAGCTAAGCGCAGGACTCTCTGCAGAGCTTTGCAGTCCTGGTTTGAGGAGTTACTATACCACACTGAGATGCACTGAGTCAGTACACTTTCTATGGCCCCTGAATAGAAAGTTTTCAGGATAGCTGGAGAGACCCTGAATTTCCTCAGCTGTCGCAGATGGTACAGTCTTTGCCTGGCTTTCTTAACCTGAGTTTGAATGTGTGTAGTCCATGTCAGGTCCTCGGAGATGTTTACACCGAGGTACTTGAAGCTACTCACCCTCTCCACAGGGGTCCCACTGATCATAAGAGGGGTGTAGGGCCGCTGCTGTCTCTTCCTGAAGTCCACGATCAGCTCTTTGGTTTTGCTCACGTTCAGAGAGAGACAGTTGTCCTGGCACCATGATGTGAGTCTCTCTACCTCCTCTAAGTATGCGGCCTCATCATCGTTGTTAATGAGGCCCAGAACCACAGTATCATCAGCAAATTTAATGATAGAAGTGGAGCTGTGTGAGGACACGCAGTCGTGTGTGTATAGAGAGAGTAGAGCAGGGGGCTCAGGACACAGCCCTGTGGGGCTCCTATGTTCAGGGTGATGGAGTTGGAGGTGAACTGGCCGACTTTCACCACTTGTGGTCTGGCGGTGAGGAAATCTTGAATCCAGTCACAAAGTGAAGTGTTTAGGCCAAGGTCTGAGAGTTTAACAGCCAGTTTGGTGGGGACTATAGTATTGAAAGCGGAGCTATAGTCGATGAATAGCAGCCTGACATGGTTGCCATTTTTGCTGTCAATGTGAGTGAGGGACGAGTGCAGTACCTGGGAGATGGCATCATCAGTAGACCTATTTGGCCGATAGGCAAACTGAAGAGGGTCCAAGGTAGCAGGGATGGAGGAGCAAATGTTTTTCTTTAAAAGTCTCTCAAAAACCTTCATGACTGTCGATGTGAGGGCAACTGGACGATAGTCATTCAGGCAAGAGGGTCTACTGTTCTTAGGCACAGGGATTATGACAGATTTTTTAAAGGGGGTGGGAACCACAGAGGTAGCGAGGGACTCATTAAATATGGATGTAAACAAACCAGCAAGCTGATCAGCACAGGACCTCAGAACACGGCCAGTAATCCCATCGGGTCCTGCTGCTTTTCTGACGTTCACTCTCCTCAGTTCCCTCCGAACGTCATCCTCTGACACGGTGAATACATAATCATCGCTGCTCTGTCTGCTGCTTCCAGACGCGCTGATCGGCAGAGTCGCGCCGCCATTACGTTCAAAGCGGCCGTAGAAGGTGTTTAGCTCTTCGGCCAGCAACGGATCTGCTCTCACCTCCACAGAGGAGTTGTTTCCAGAGGAACAGATGGTCTTTAGTCCCTGCCACATGCGTCGAGAGTCATTGAGCTGGAAATGTGACTCAATTCTCTCACTGTATCGGCGTTTAGCGGCTCTAACTGCACGACGGAGAGCATAGCAAGATGCCTTGTACTCACTCATGTTTCCTGACAGAATACCGGCATTGTATGCAGCAGTTCGATGGTTAACCGCGTCACGAATTGTTCTGTCCACCCACGGTTTCTGATTTGAGAAAGTCTTTATTGTTACCGTTTCAGTGGCCTGTTCGGTTAGTGTGTTTACGAAGCTTAATGCTACCTCCGTGAATTCGCTGACGTCAGATGAACTCGCCCGGAACATGTCCCAGTCGACGTCATCAAGAGACGCCTGTAGCGTAGCTTCGGAGTGGGAGGACCAGCGCGTCACTTCCCTCTCCACCGGGGGTTCTTGAATGATCCGTTGTTTATAATCCGGTGTGAGAAAAATGGCGACATGATCTGATTTCCCAAACGCCGGCAGTGAGTGGGCTTTGTAGGCGTTTTTGAATTGGGTGTAGCAGTGATCGAGTGTATTCAGTCCTCTGGTTGGACAGGATATGTGCTGATGAAAGTTAGGGATGACCTTTTTGAGGTTAGCTTTGTTAAAGTCTCCAGCGATGATGCATGCAGCGTCAGGATGTATGTTGATATATCCGCTGAGTTCATCGTGTAGTTTGGACAAAGCCACGCTAGTATCTGCTTGCGGTGGGATGTAAAGGGCAGACACGAGGATCGATGTAAATTCCCGGGGCAGATAGAAGGGGCGGCAGATAATGGAGAGATGCTCCAGATGAGGCGAACAGGAACGCGACAGAATGGAGATATTCCTGGGATCACACCATTTCTTGTTAATAAAGAAACACACTCCACCACCTTTGGTTTTCCCGGCCTCGGCTGTTCTGTCCATCCGTAAAACAGAGAAGTTATCAGACGGCGTTACAGCGGTGTCCGGGACCGTCGGCGTGAGCCATGTTTCGGTCAAACAAAGGATGTTCCAGTCTCTAATGTCCCGTTGGAAACTAATCCTGGCTCTAAGATCGTCCATCTTATTCTCCAAGGATTGGACATTGGCGAGCAGAATACTCGGTAGAGGGGGACTGTGAGCCCTTTTCCTCAGTCTGTTGCGGATTTCCAGCACGTTTCCCGCGGTGTTTCTTTCGCCTCCTGGGATTATTAAGGCGGCCTTTGTCAGCTTCGGTGCTCCGAAGAATCTCCAATGGCCACGCTGGATCTGTGTATAAAGTGTCCTGGATCAGGTTAGTGTAACGCTGTCCAATGTCCAAAAGTGTTCTCTTGTTGTACATAATCATTGCAGACGTTACACGTGTAAAAAGAGAGGTAAAAATAGAAAAAAAAACACATAAAAACACAATATTGAGCGGAGCTAATTCGCAGGCGACTGAACTCAGCAGCGCCACCGGAAGAGACGGTGAAAATAGAAAATAATCTATTAGAAATTATAATCCTTTAGAAAATAATCACACAACCTAATCGATATTCTATAGTTAAATCACTAATCGAATATTAGAAAATCGTGACCCATCCCTTATATATATATATATATATATATATATATGTGTGTATTAGATATTAAAATGTCTAATAATTATTTCAAATTAATTAAACATTGTTAAATGGATTGCAGAAATTAATATTGTATAATAATAGAAAAAATATCTGCACACTGTTGTTCTCCCTTTATTAAAAACCAGTTAAAAGTGGCAATGTTTCGGTCATGGTTATTTTTTTTTAATAAAGGGAGAACAAGAGTGTGCAGATATCTTTTATATTATTTGATGTACATTTTGATCTTGCACCTGGCCAAGACATTTTTGGATGTGCGTGCTCTGACCCTTCATTAAGAGCAATTAATATTTTGTCACAGATTATTTTGTTTTGTTCAGAATCGTGCAGCTCTACTCTCAGTGTTATTACAGTAAATATTCTAGATTTGATAATCAATCAAACTGAACTGAGATCTGCTGTAAATATCATGTGGATTAAAGTTGTTCTTCTCTTGTTTACGGCTCATTCTGGTGTAGTAGCTCATCTGGTTATTCACACATAATGCTGAAATCTGTAAATATTCCCTCATGCATCATTTCCAGTGTATGTGTAACAGCACAGATCTTCTCCAGACTCACTGTTTTGGACAATGTCCTGCATCTTCTTCCAGACTCTGAAGGGCAGGTTGCCCAAGTATCGTGGCACATGAATCAAAGCTCCAGAAGGCGTCTGTGGATCCGGCTCTGAGATCTGGACTCTGGAAGAACATTCAGGATCAGAACTGCAGTGGATTTGGATCAGAAACAGAGAGACCAGAGACATCAGAAGATCACTCACCTTTCCATCGTGACTGGAAACTCCTGCAGAACAAACACACCATTTATCATCAGGAACTCAATCAATCATCAATCAATCAATCAATCAATCAATCAATCAATCAATCAATCAATCAATCAATCAATCAATCAATCAATCAATCAATCAATCAATCAATCATCAACCAATCAATCAACCAATCAATCAATCAATCAATCAATCAATCAATCAATCAATCAATCATCAACCAATCAATCAATCAACCAATCAACCAATCAATCAATCAATCAATCAATCAATCAATCAATCATCAACCAATCAATCAATCAACCAATCAACCAATCAATCAATCAATCAATGGATGATCAATCATCAATCAATCAACCAATCATCAATCAATCAATCAATCAATCAATCAATCAATCAATCAATCATCAATCATCAATCATCAATCAATCAATCAATGGATGATCTGAAATCAGACCTTTAGAAAGCAGACGTCATTGGCTTTCATCATCTCCTCCGTGTCTTTGATTGTGTGTGAAAGAGCTGAGATGAGTCTGTTCATCTCATCCAGCTTCTCCTTCATCATCTGCTTCTTCTGCTCCTCTTCATCTCTCAGTGCAGTGATTGTAGCTTCTTCTTCATCTCTGAGAAACTGATGAAGCTTCTCAAACTGCTGTTTAATCTGATGCTCTGTGTGTTCAGCTTGAGACTGAAATCAAATCACATTCACTTCAATCATCTCAATCAACACAGATCAACACAATCACATCATCCAGCTCCAAGAGAAACTCAGACACCTGACATATAACAGACCCAGAAGCAGATCGCTGCTCGTCACTTACAACCAGGGACGCCTCTGGGCAGCATATTTAGATCGCTGTTTGGCATTTACAACAATAATAAACTTCATCCATTGTATTAAAAATAATAAATCATAATTCTGTTTCGTGGTCCTACACCTGTACTGAAAATGACTCTTGATTGTGTTTCTCACCTTGATGTGTTGAACTGTTTTCTCAAACTCTCCTTTCATGTTTTCTCTCTTTCTAAGTTTCTTCTGTGAGGACTTCAGTGCTGTATTGAGCTCCTCCTAGAATTGAACAAAAAAATAAATATATATATATAAAACAGGCCTGATATATAAAACAGATTACAGTGAAGAGAAGAGAATACCAGAGAAGTCCATCAATCTGGAAGGGTTACGAAACCATTTTAAAGACTCTTGGACTCCAAAGAACTAGAGTGAGAGCCGTTATCTTCAAATGGAAAAGAAAAAACAAACTTGGCCCAGTAGCTCAGTATGGGGGCAAATACTTTTTACAGCAGAGTTTATGTCATATGAAGTTGAGTAAAATGGCAGAGAGAAATATTAAGTGCCTGAATGTGATGATATCTGTGTTTACATTTACTTATTGTTCTTTATACATGAAACAAGAGACATTTGTCCTACCTTATATGATGAAAGCACTTCACTTATTGGTCTGAATTTGTGATTGTCGTGTTGTTTTGAAGTAAAGCACATTAAACACACCAGCTGTTTGTCCTCCAGACAGAAGAGTTTGAGTTTCTCTCGGTGTAAACTGCAGATCTCCTCAGATTCTGATGAACGGCTCTCGTTTCTCTCCTTCAGGAACGACTCACACAAGTTTTGTAATGCAAGATTTATTGGAGGTTGATCTCTTGAGGATCTTCTCCTGCAGACGGGACACTCCTGAGTTGTCTTGGTTCTCCAGAACTGTTGAAGACACTCTTTACAGACACTGTGACCACACGATAAAATAACAGGAGTCTTGAAGATGTCACAGCACACGGGACAGTTATAGTCATATTCAGCCGATGAAGCCATTTTCACTGTTTGAGCTCCAGCAACCTAAACTTTACTTTCACTTTCTGATTAACGGTTTAAATAAAATGAATAATCATGAGAATCACAAAGATCTGCTGTCTGTTCAGAAACAAACTACTTATTTCTCTCTTCGTTGTTCGTCCACTGATGGCTGATTCTTGTTTGCTTTTGTCAAAGAGAAGAAAATCAGTTTGACAAGCCGGAGAAATGCCAAGTCAGTCTCTTCCTGGTAAGTGTTGTAAGAGGGTGGAGTTTCTGATCACATTTGGTTCTGTTTAACCCTTTAACATTCAAGACTAATAGGAGCCAATGCATTTTTTTTATTATTATTCTTATTACTGGACACATAAAAATGATAAAAAACAGTTTTTTTCTCTCTCTGTGTGTGTGACAATACCTGTAATATTCTTAGTAGGTCTTAGAAACCTTCCATAATGTTCAGGGTCCACATGAAATAAAATTTATTCAAAAGGGGTGTTTAGAAATAAGGTATATTTAGTCAATTTTCAGTCATTTAACTTGCATAATTGTTGATACATGCATCTATTTTCAGTTAATTCAGCATTAAAAACACTTTACACTGCTTTGGATGCGACTATCTCAGGGAGTCCTGTACATTGTTCGGTTCTGGTTTCAGTAACTCTGCAGCAGGGCAACTGTGTGACTGTGAGGCGGCCTAGTCACGGGTCAAAACACCGCTCTTCCATTCCGATCAGAACAGGTTCTCCACACTCAGTGGAATTGATGTCAGTGGCATTTAAATTTCGCAACAGAGCGGTGATATCTCAGATCATTATTTAGTTTTGTGTATATTCCATATAGCTAAAGCTGTAAAGCCAACTCATTGTTACAAATATGGTAGAACCATCACTTCTATCACAAATCTTCATGACTTATCTCAGATCCTCAGCATATCCAATAGCTCAGAACAACTTGATGATGTAACAGAAACGATGGACTCTATCTTTTCTAGCACGTTAGATACGGTTGCTCCTTTACGCTGAAGGAAGATTAAGGAAAAGAGTCCAACACCATGGTATAATAAGCACACTCGGGCCATAAAGAGAGCAGTCTGGAAAATGGAGCGCAGCTGGATACAAAAATAAATTAGAGGTATTTCGTATTGCTTGGCAGGAAAATACTCTCTCCTACAAAAAAAAAAGAAATGGCTAGATATACTTACTTCATGTCTCTTAAATCATGGGATTTAATGAAGGAACACAAGACACACAACTACATCAACGTACATAGATGAGTTGACGGGCAAAGACTCAGGGAAAACTCAGGGCTTATGAACACATAACATAATCAAGGGAAACAGCAACAGGTGAGGAGCAAATCAAACACAGATGGGGATGAATGAACTAATGACAGGAAACAGCAAGGACCATATAAGGGTGTGGAAACACAAGGAAAAGGAAGACAAAGTCTGACATTACCCCCCCCTTCCAATAGGCGCGTCCCGCGCCGTACGACATCGAAAGGGGAGGGGGGGTGGGCACTCTGGAGGCCTCAAGGACCTGGAGACCGGACAGGTGACCTCCAGGGCGGTGCCCGTTCCGGGACCCATGGAGGATCCGGGGATTCAGGCGGCCATGGCGGATCCGGGGATTCCGGCGGCCATGGCGGATCCGGGGATTCCGGCGGCCATGGCGGAGCAGGGTGCTCGGGCGGCCATGGCGGAGCAGGGTGCTCGGGCGGCCATGGCGGATCGGGCGGCCATGGCGGATCCGGGGATTCTGGCGGCCATGGCGGAGCAGGGTGCTCGGGCGGCCATGGCGGAGCAGGGAGCTTGGGATGCCTCCATGGCGGAGCAGGAAGCTTGGGAGGCCATGGCGGATCGGGGAGCTTAGGTGGCCATGGAGGGTAGCCCCCCCCCCAAATTTTCTTGGGGAAGCTCCCCGTCTCAGGGGGGCGCTCAGGAGCCGTGGAAGGCGAGCTGGACAGGGCCAGCGGAGCTAAGGGTGAGCTGGACGGGACCAGCGTGGGCCAAGGTGAGCTGGACAGGACCAGCGGAGGCCCAGGTGAGCTGCAGAGGAACAACTCTTGGGGGTGCTCTGGAAGCGCAGACTTTCGTGGGCGCTCGGGTAGCGCTGATTCTCGTGGGCACTTGGGTTGCGCGGAGCCTCGGGGGCGCTCGGGAAGCGCAGGAGGGGCGCTGGACGGGACGAGCGGAGGCCAAGGTGAGCTGGACGGGACCAGCGGAGGCCAAGGGGAGCTGGACGGGACCAGCGGAGGCCAAGGGGAGCTGGACGGGACCAGCGTGGGCCAAGGTGAGCTGGACGGGACCAGCGGGGGCAATGGTGAGCTGGACGATATTTAAAATAATTAATTAATTACAGACCAATCTCGAATGTCCCTTTACTGTCAAATATATTATAAAAGGTAGTATCGTCAAAACTATGTTCCTTCTTAGAGAAAAATTATATATGTGAGGATTTCCAGTCAGGTTTTAGACCGTATCATAGTACTGAGACTGCTCTCATTAGAGTTCTATGAATTAAAAGCACATTTCAAACTTATTAACTATTCATCATAGTCCATATGCCTTTTATTTATATTATTCAATCTCTTAAATAAAAAATATAGGCCTGTATATAATCCATAGTGTACTTTAGATGGATCAACTAAATTATTAAAGTGCATTTCCGAATATTTATCTTAGTATTTGACATTACTGAAACCCTTTCAGACAAATAAATAAATCCTCCACCTGAGAAACATTTGAATGCTGAGCAAATCTTTTTTTTTATAATTTTTACTTTCAAATGTACATTTAGTCATTTAGCAGAAGCTTTTATCCAAAGCAACTTACAAATGAAGACAATAGAAGCAATCATAATCAACAAAACAGCAATGCTATGCACGTGTAATAACACGTCTCAATTAGCTTAACGCAGTACACATAGCAAGGTTATTTTTATTATGTAATAAATAAATTAAAAATTAAAAAGACAGAATACAAAAAGATTAGAAAATCTGTTTTTTAAAGAATATTCTATTCTTAATTTTTAAAGAATTAGAATAGAGATTGCTAGAGTTGGAGGGTCAAATAAAGATTGAAGAGATTCTTGAAGATGGCTGAGGACTGAGTTTGGATTGAGTTGTGCAGGTCACCAGATGGGAACAGTTCATGTAAAAGTCTGTGAAAGTGCTTTTGTGTCTCTTTGGGATGAACAATAAAGCGTCGTTCACTTGCAGAACGAAGCTTCTCGAGGCACATATGTCTGAAATACTGAATTAAGGTAAAGCGGTGCAGAGCCAGTGCTGGTTCTGTAGGCAAACATGAATGCCTTGAATTTTATGTGAGCAGCTATATAACGCGTTTTTCGCGTTTCGCACTTTGCAGTCGGTCCCTTAGGACTTGTCTCTCAGACGCCAGCGCATTGAGATCAATGTATTTTGTACGGAGCGGAGGAAAGCTTGTTTTGAGGAAAACACGCTTGTAGCTTGTTTACTACATCACTACGAATGAAAAGAGGCGTGATTTGTGCCGTAAAAACGTTTTGCTCACGAGCTTTTGATCCGGAAAAGTCGAATCTGTGAATGTCTTGCCGAACTTTATCCACCCGTCAGATTTTCCTGCCTCTGCTTACTGCGCATGCGCGCATCAATATTGCATCCTTTTTTAAACGCTGAACAACAATATTTAATGTATCTGCATTACTGTAAGGGTAGGTTTGGGGTTGGGGTAGGTGTAGACGTTATTAAAACACAATCTAATAGATAGAAAAAATATATTTTGTGTGTGTTAGCATGGATTATTTACATGAAATTGAATGTGTTGTAGCCATTTAAAAAAGTTTAATAAAGTTCCATAATAAAAAAAAACATATACAGTAACAAGAACAACACAACAACATTTAACAAAAAAAGACAGTTGGCAATTCAACATCATCTCAACATAATTACCAGCAACGCTCAGTAATAGCACATGTGCATTTAGTACTCAGATAGTCCTTTATCCTAATTTTAAACTGTGTCATTGTTGGTAAATAGTCCAATTTTAGATGATTCCGCAATTTATACCAAGATAAAGGTGCAAAAACTTTAAAAGCACTTTCACCAAAGACAGTTCTCGTTCGTGGAATATCATACATGATTTGCCCATATGATCGAAGATTACATTTGCTGGTAGTGACTTTAAGAGTCAGAAGAGAACATAGATAACAAGGCAATTTGTACAGTATATCCTTAAAACGAAAAATATACCAGTGCTCTAGCCTGCGATTGTGCAAAGACAGCCAACCAACACTCTCATACAAGCTACAATGATGAGTACGAAAACTAGACTTAGTTACAAATCTTAATGATGCATGATATACTGAATCCAGCATTTTCAACGAAGATTGATTTGCATGCATGTATAAAATATCACCGTAATCCAGCATTGACAGAAATGTTGCTTGTATAAGTGTTTTTTCTCACACTAAAAGAGAAACAGCCTTTGTTTCTATAATAGAAACCCAACTTTACTCTTACTTTACTCTATACTGCTTGAAAGACAAACTTTCTTCTAAAAGGAAACCAAGATATTTATAGACTGATACTCGTTCAATTACTTTCTCATCTTGTGTAACAATTTGACAAGCATCGTCTGTTTTCCTTGATTTAGAAAAACACATCATTTTGGTTTTGTCTGAGTTTAAAACAAGTCTTATTTTATGAAGATTCTTCTGAATATAGTTAAAAGCAGATTGCAGATCTTCTAAGGCACTTGTTAAGGATGAGGCAGAACTATACAAAACGGTGTCATCTGCATAAAAATGACACTTTGCTTTTGTTACATTCTGACACAAATCATTTATATAGATATTAAATAAAATGGGACCCAAAATGGACCCCTGGGGGACACCATTTTGTATAAGTAATGAGTTTGAGGACACACCATCAACCTGAACACTTTGTGTTCGGCCACTCAAATAGTTGCTAAACCATTTGACAGCTTTTGGAGACATTCCAATATCCACCAATCTCTGAGCCAGGATATAGTGGTCAAGGAACCAAGAGTCCAAAAGTGGATCTAGGAACAACACTAAACACTGGCTAAAGCAGATAGCATAGATATTGGCCTATAATTATTTGGATTTGATCGGTCCCCACCCTTTAATAAAGGAGTGACATATGCTGACTTCAATACACTAGGTATTAATCCAGTTTCAATAGTCAAGTTGAAAATGTGTGTCAAAGGTTCTGCAATATGTTCAGCAGCAATATTTAAAAAGTATGGATCCAACCCATCAGGACCAGAGGATTTCTTGGTATTTAACCTTCTAAGAGCATCATATACCTCCTGCATTGCAATAGGAACAAAATCAAAATCGATAGGTACATTTTCCCTAGATAGAGAGTAGTCCTCTTGTCTCCTCTGTTGTTGTGTTGTATGCTCAAACAACAACCCAGAAGATATAAAGTGCTGGTTTAGGGAATCTAGCATACTTTTCCTGTCTGTAATAATTGTATAATTCAACTTCAATATATTTGGCATGACAGTATCCCTAGAGTCAGAAGACAGTGATTTTATAACTTTCCAAAATTTAGAGGGATTAACTGAACTATCACATATTTCATTTACATAAAAATCTGATTTTGCTTTGCGTATTTGAGTGACACATTTATTTCTCAGGTACCTAAAATGCTGCCAATCTGAGCTATTTTTGGAATTCTTTGCCTTTGACCAAGCAAGATCACGGTCATGGATTAGATCAGACAACTTCTGTGAAAACCATGGATTATCAAGCCCTTTAATCTTATATTTTCTAAAAGGAGCATGCTTGTTTATAATGTCCAAGAATAGTGATTTAAAATATTGCAACGCTATCTCGGGCTCCGGGATCAAATTTACCCTGGTCCAGTCTCAAAAATTAAGATCAATTAAAAAAGCTTGTTCACAGAACAACTTCAAATTTCTCTTAATTATAATACGCGGCTTACATTTAGATATCTTGGTATCTCTCACACCAGCAATAACGCAGTGATCACTCATATCATTTACAAAAACAGCAGTAGCTTTGTATTTCTGCGGCATATTTGTTAAAAACAAATCAAGGAGTGTAGACTTTTCAGGATGTTTAGGATTTGGCCCGGTAGGCGAGTCTATAATTTGGGTCAAATTCGCTAAATCCCAAAAACCTTTAATTAAATCAGATGCAGGAGTTAGCCAGTCCCAATTTAAGTCACCTATTAAAGCCAATTCGGTATATTTCATAGATGACAAACAATCAGACAATGAGGACAAAGTGTCTTTTGGCGCAGAAGGAGGTCTATAGCATCCCGCAACTGTCAAAACACAATTCTGCGATAATTCAATTTTCAACACTAGTAATTCAAATTGTTTAGGCACAGACTTGGATAATTGTACTGTAGCTAGCAAACTATTTTTTACATGGATCGCCACTCCTCCACCTTTAGCACGACGATCAGTACGAAATATATTATACCCCTCCATATAAATATAACTATCAGGATCTACCCAGCCATGTCTCAGATAACACCATAATATCAACATTTGTCGATTTGGCGCAAATTCTGACCATATCGATTTTTGGCAATAGACCTCACATTTATGTGCACAAAACCAATACCGGACCTATTTAGAAAATCAGCAGGAGTTTGCAACGATATCATATCGGTCCCAGGACCTGGGTTAGGTTGCACATTTCCTGACATCAGCAACATAAGTGTAATAATACATTTCAACATACATGTATTAAGACAGTGCTTTCTGCAATTTTTAGAGTCACCACTCATTGTGATTTTGGGGCAAGAGTTTTTTGATGGAATAAAACAGTCATTTAAAAGGAACAGGCTTAAAAAATATTTCAAGTTTCCATGTTGTGAAACCGGGCTCATGCCATACATCCAGCCACCCTGACTGCCGACCAAATCCTGTGCATAGCTAGTAACCTTTGATCGTGGTAACAAATAAAGTGCATTTAATGAAACATTATAGTCGCTCATTTGGACCTCCCGGTGCACTTCATACTCTGAGATTTTAGGCAGACAGAGCAAAGACAGAAAAGCAAGAATCATACTCGCCATGGTGGAATTTGCACACCACAGAGCAGGGTAGCCGGAGTGTAGCTAGTAGAGACCCAAGGTTATAGCTGATAGCTAGTGGAGTCCCAGGCTGTAGCTGGTAGCTGGTGGAATGTAGGCCAGGCAGTAGATGAAACCAGGTTATAGCTGGTAGAGACCCAGGCTGTAGCTGAAGGAGACCCAGGCTACAGCCAGAGACCCAGTCTGTAGTGGAGACCCAGACTATGGCTGGAGCAGGAGACCAGGCTGTATTTAGTGTAGACCCAGGCTATAGCTGGTGCAGGCAGAGTGATGCAGGTTTACACCGAAAGTAGATGAACACAGAAATCCAGGCAAACGTCCCACTCGTACTCCAAAAAAACAGTAGGCCTGTACTGCTTTATCGGGCAAAAAACAAAACCCCACAGCAGCAAATTGTTAATGGTTGAAGGGCCAGACTGATTAGGCACAGCACCTGGAATAGTTCTCCAACTCAGATACACAATAGTTCATAAGTTGTGGAGTAAACCACACATTTTTCAAATTGCTTTCACCAAACTTTGTTAAAAGCAAACAATTTTGTTAGAGAGGATGTTAAAAACCATTAAAAAGACAAGCTTAAAACAAACAAACACTAAACAGGACAAAAAATAGGCTGCCATCTTGGAAAGTGGGTGTGGTAAGATAGGAAACGGGTCAGACATATTTATGACCAGTTCATATTCTCTTGTTTTGTGAGGAATATCTTTTTGGGAATGAATTTCATTTTGTATGATTTGTATCTTAATTTTAACTAGTGGTGGGCCTTTATCGGCGTTAACGTGCTGCATTAACGTGAGACTCTTATCGGCGATAAAAAAAATATCGCCGTTAATCTATTCTCAAAGTTGGGTTGGGAGCTGGGTCTATACTACGCAAGCTATGATGACTTTCACCCTGATATTTTAGCGCGGATGTATACCTAGCCGAATTGCACTGTAGGGGGCGAGAACGAGTCTTCGAACTAGAGGCTCGCAGTCCGTGATGGACAGATTGTTAACGGCTGGTCTGTGTGGTAATACAATCGGGCAGGACATCCAAACGCTCACCTATCATTCATCAACCTCAAATATGGCAGTAGTAGCAACTTTACATGGCCGCTCAATATGATGTTAACCTAGAGAAATGTGCGCTATTGAAGTGTTTGTGTGGAAGCGCGTTTGCTGCAGGACAGGCTCCGGTGCGTTCACTTGCTCTTAAAATCTCCGTCATTTTTGATCATACAGATAAAAGTAGCCTAATACATCTTTCGAATCTGTAAAGACTCTACGTTTATTTGTGTGCACTCAGAATAACAACGAAACGTTGTGCTTTTAAGCAAACAGGATGCGCTTTAGGTCTCATGTGAACTTGAGCGAGAAACTTCGAAACTCCGTCTTTGAAAAATATATCTATAGAGTGAAATGTCTAAAAAAATAAAATAGAAGACGTGTGATTTACATGAAATTTAATCTGTGCAACACTGTGCATAAGATGGCTTTCAGTTCAATATAATAACAAAAAACGACATTTTGGGTTTTTATTCAACTAATAATACGCTGTGATCTGTACTATATTTTTACTGTAATTGACAGTTATCGGCAAAAAAAAAAAAAACAACAACACGGGAGTGGGAGGGAATGGGAGTCATTCTTCCGGGAGTGGAACGGGATTTTCCTACAGTTTTCTTCGTGGGATTGGGACGGGAAGAGATTAAAGTTTGTGATGCATTTTGGAAACAGGAGATGAGCCCCTGGTCTAATGCGCCACCTGGCTTGAGAAACCCGTTCTCAAAGACTTACTTTTAGTCATTATTTGGGTAGCACACATATTCTGAATGCCTTCGGCAGAATTCAAATGAGCCATTTTAATCTAGATTAATTCCAAGATTAATCTAGATTAAAAAAATTAATCTATGCCCACCTCTAATTTTAACATATATTTTGTTGATCAATTATCTTCTCAAATAAACAAGAAGGAACAAAAGTATCGTGGAATGAAGTGTGTTCAATACAAACCCGCTGCCATGCTTCCGCGGCCAAAGCAACATAATGTGTGCTTGTACTGTGCTTAAGCTGGCTTTCAGTAACAACATTTTAAAGTAAATATATGAAGTTGTAGGGAAACTATACGTTTATTATTATTATCATTTAATAAATATAATTCATTTGAAAAAGTACCAACTTCACATTGGGTGGGCCTTGGCTGGTTTAGACTAGTCTTAATGTCATCTGTTTTCTTTTCTTTTTTTCTTCAAGACTGGCCATAACTAGTTCTTAAGACAGGTAAGATCAAAGACTATAGAATACCTTAATTAACTGGATTTTGTAAAACAAATCCCTCAGAATTGGGACAAAAGTCTGCTGTGATTATGTAAATTAATTATAATTCATGGAGTTATATAATAATTCTATGAATTTAAAGCACATTTCAAACTTGTTCTTTATTCATCATAGACTATATCCCTTTTATTTATATGATTAAATCTCTTAAATTAAAAATACAGGCCTGTATATCATCCATAGTGTACTTTAGATGGATCAACTAAATTATTAAAGTGCATTTCCGAATATTTATCTCAGTATTTGACATTTTACTGAAACCCTTTCAGATAAATAAATAAATAAATCCTCCACCTGAGAAACATTTGAATGCTGAGCAAAACTTTTTTTAATAATTTTTACTTTCATATGTACATTTAGTAATTTACATCAATGAAAGAATGATGATATAACATATATAAGTGAAATAAACTATTATTAATTTAGTCTCATTTTGAACAAATATTGAAATTGTGAAATGGATTAAATATTGGTAACATGAGTGTAAAAGATGAAAGCAGGTCGATCCAGATCTACAGGTGTAATGTTTACTGACTATTGAACGGTAAGATCTTCAGAGAAATACTACGGAAGAAAGGAAAGAGTGTGTCAGTGAAGGAGGTTGTGAATGTGTGTAGATGTGTGTTAGTTACAGGATCAGAGAATGACACTGTTCCTCTGTCATAGTCCAGATCAACTCTCAGACGCTCAAGCTTCTGTTTAACACGAAAACCAGTCCGTTCAATGCATCCGTACCGCACACTCCAGACATCAGTGTCAAAGAAATCATGTCCCTTCCTTTGGTTTGATGCTGTAGTTACTCCAAGTCTCCACCATTGACTCTCTTTAACCTCCACATCCCAGCAGTGTGTTCCTGAGTTAAAACCCTCTGAACCCAGAACATAAGGATAAAAGTCGAATCTCTCTGGATTATCAGGAATCAGTGGATTGTTCTCGCTCCTTCTCACACTGGTCAGATCATCAGACACGACGAGACGTGGATCTGCAGTGTTTGGATCCAGAATCACAGGAGCTGATGAGACACAATCAACATATTATTCTGATGTTCATATAATGATCAAGAGTGAACCGTACACAGATTATTATGAATTATGACTCGTTCTATTGATTGGTTTATTATATATATATATATATATATATATATATATATATATTATGTGGTGGGCCGTTATCGGCGTTAACGTGCTGCGTTAACGTGAGACTCTTATCGGCGATAAAAAAAATATCGCCATTAATCTATTCTCAAAGTTGGGTTGGGAGCATAGACGGAGTTTCACATTTTTGCCTGGGGGGGCACCTACCGGAAGACCATGAGCTCTGATTTTAATTTTTAATTTTTTTACATGAATTACAAATAATTAAGCCTTAACATACTCATTAAAATACAATAATGCAAATAAAATGAGACAATGTGAAAATATTTTTGTATTCATAGATCTGACAAAATCGATTGGCTCTGATCTGGGGGGGCAGTGCCCCCCCCAGCCCCCCCCAAACTCCGCCTATGGTTGGGAGCTGGGTATACTACGCAAGCTATGATGACTTTCACCCTGATAGTTTAGCGCGGATGTATACCTAGCTGAATTGCACTGTAGGGGGCGAGAACGAGTCTTCGAACTAGAGGCTCGCAGTCCGTGATGGACAGATTGTTAACGGCTGGTCTATGTGGTAATACAATCGGGCAGGACATCCAAACGCTCACCTATCATTCATCAACCTCAAATATGGCTTTTCCTCTGAAAGATGTATGTAGTAGCAACTTTACATGGCCGCTCAATATGATGTTAACCTAGAGAAATGTGCGCTATTGAAGTGTTTGTGTGGAAGCGCGTTTGCTGCAGGACAGGCTCCGGTGCGCTCACTTGCTCTTAAAATCTCCGTCATTTTTGGTCATACAGATAAAAGTAGCCTAATACATCTTTCGAATCTGTAAAGACTCTACGTTTATTTGTGTGCACTCAGAATAACAACGAAACGTTGCGCTTTTAAGCAAACAGGATGCGCTTTAGGTCTCATGTGAACTTGAGAATTCACTCCCGTGTCACCCTCTGCTTCGAACCTGTGTGTATGCCTAACGTTACTGTGAAATTACCACATCAGACGTGACGTGCTAACATGGATGCAGCTATGAAGCCGCCGGGTTTGCTTCAGGGAAAATCTATTTTTAAGAAGCTTCCCAATGGAAACTGTAAACAGTTCATCACGACCTCTTGTGTATCCCTACAGTTCAAAATTCATGTTTAACTGAATAAACAGTTAGTAAACACAAGTACATCTTATTGAACATAGTTTATTTTCATCACCAATTATCATAGTAGAACAGCTTTCTCAAGCAGTTTGTGATGCATTTTGGAAACAGGAGATGAGCCGCTGGTCTAATGCGCCACCTGGCTTGAGAAACCCGTTCTCAAAGTCTTACTTTTAGTCATTATTTGGGTAGCACACATATTCTGAATGCCTTCGGCAGAATTCAAATGAGCCAAAATTAATCTAGATTAATCTAGATTAAAAAAATTAATCTATGCCCACCCCTAATATATATATATATATATATTAATGCTGTCAAATGATTAATAACGATTAATCGCATCCAAAATAAAACTAATTGTTTACATAATACTGTATTATGTGTGTATGTTGTGTATATTTATTATGCATATATAAATACACAAACATGCATGTATATATTTATATTCATATAATTCATATCATATTTAAATATATTTAATATATAAACGTAACATGTTTTTTATTAAATATATATATGCATGTGTGTATTTTTCTACATACTTAATAAATATACACAGTACGCAGATATATTTATATTATGTAAAAAAACCCTCTTATTTTGGATGTGATTAATCATTCGAAAGCACTAATATATATATATATATATTAGATATTAAAATTGTAATAATTATTTCAAATTAATTAAACACTGTTAAATGGATTGCAGAAATGAATATTGTATAATGATAGAAAAAAGATCT